>CM076579.1:238758827-239022703 GCA_034641835.2 Pinus albicaulis | reverse complement strand
ACACCAACAGAGTTAAATCCAGACTACATGGAACAGGCCAACACAGATTGTATCATGGACATGCAAATCAAGAACACTCACCAGCAGAAGATCCAACTATATCAGGTTGTCAAAGCTGGCCAACTCCTGCACCAAGGAAAGTGGTTCACCGGGGACCAACTTCAGCAGAAATTTCCTCATCTCATGGAGGAACTTAACGCAATGGGGACCATTGCTTCCTAAGGGGGGAGGAATGATCCAGGTGGATATTGGTGGTCACCCGCCTATTCCACTTGGGGCTCCACCATTGTCTATTTCAGCTTTTCAGTTTCGGCACAGTTTACTATTTTTAGCAGTTTTTCGGGTCCTAAACTTCCGGAGCCGTTTTGAGGCCCTAAACGACGTTTTTTGGGAAAACGGAGAGCAACATGGGTCCATGGACTAATGTTGCTCGTTCCAAATTTGTAGTCCTCAGATAGATCTTTCTAACGAGGTATGGTACGCGTCGAACGGAGATCGTATGCCAAAGTTACGCCCCTGGGAAGTTGAAACACCAATTTACCCAAACGGGGCCCATAGTTTTGGCGCTTCATCTCCTAGGGTTAGGGTTTTGGCTGTTTAGGATTTCCCATTTTTTCTAAATAATAAATAGGCCCTCGAGCCTCATTGTAACTCAGTTCAGAGGCCTGTAGCCGCCACATCTCTTCTCAGAGATAGCTACCAGCGCCCTAGCTAGTTTACAGCGCCCTAGCTAGTTTTATTTCCATTCTGTCTGTAAGCAAATTTCAGTTGTTTGATATTAATGAAATGAAGTGTTATTTCCGCCGCATCTCTGTATTTATGGTTATATGTTTATTCTGTTGCATTCCTGCATAAATCCGGATCATTCAGTTTGATTGGATTTTGTTTTTAGCAGCAAGTTTATTTCAGTTTCAGTTTTTAGTTTCAGCAAGTGTTAAAATAATTCATTAAGATTTGAAGTCGAGGAGAAGGCCCTAATGTCTTGATGATCTAGTAGTTTGGTTTGAAAGTTGCAACAATTCACCATGTGTCAGATTTCAATTTGCAGAAAAGGTTTTTATTTCAGTTTGATATTTTCAGTCACAAAGATTATATAACAAAGCATGTGCAGGCTTGGGATTGGCCCAATGGATCAGGCTACTAGTCGACGGTGTTCTTGACATCTCACAAGGAGATGTCATCCCCAAGTGAAGCCACTATTAGGGTCCTATAGTAATAGGATTCATAATTTTTAATTGACTATGCTAAAACTTGTAATATTGTACATACCTTTGCTTTCTGTAAATGTTTTCCCATATAAAAAAATGTAAAGAGGGTATGTCCTAAAATAAAAATCAAAGGACAAAAATAAACAAGAACAAAAAAGAATATCAAGTATGAACCCCACAAAAATATATAAAAATAATATCATGAAAGTGTTGCACATTCAAATGCCACTACTATTAGTTTACTCTATGCAAATAAAATTGTGTGCAGCTTGTCCAAAATGCCACAATTCATGATAATCATATAGTTTAATCTTGATTATTCATGCCTTTTAATTTTCATGTCATAATAGTTAGTGAATAAATATCTAGCCAAACCATTAATGTTGGCAGATCAGTAGTTAAGCAGAGAATAAATGAGCTCATTAGTTTAATCTTAGCCATTGCAAGTTGTATGGTTAGAAGTAGTTAGTTTACTTATTAAAAGAAAATAAAAGGGTCAACAAGCTCAAATGCACCCAATAAAGGAAATGAAAATGTTAGGGTAAAAGAAGGGTAGGTAGATTACTTTCACAAGCATTGGAAAGCATCAATTGGTTTTTTTCTTATCACTAATATCTTACTAATTTTCCCCTTCCTAATTCCAAAAACCCCTTCCCTCTTCATTTTCCCTTCTTCTAACACATTTCCCTTGTAAAAACCCTTTCCCTTTTGATAAATAACCCCTTTCCCTAACTTAAACCTCTTTCCCTATTTAAAACCCCTTTCTTCGATATTATTTTAAAAACCCCCTCCTAATGTATTTCTAATAACCCCACCATTATAATTTACTAAAACCCTTTATCATTTTTAAACCATATTTTATTTTAAATAACCATATTATACTAATCCCCATAGTTCCCCACTTTATATATTAACCCATCATATATATCCCCTAACCCTTCATATATTACATCCCCACATATCATTTAAACCCACTTATATTATTACCATTTCGATTTAAACCTTTCACCGACCCATTTACATTAAACTCCTTCACGCATATAAGTCTTAGCCCCACCTCTTTGAAAGCCTGCCAAACTCATCCATCTGCCTGATCATCTATATCAAATCCAACGGCCCCAATCCTTTTCGCATCCTCTAACAGATCAAAGTTTAAAAACCACTCGAGATCGTGAAATGGGTAGTTTCGCCCTTCCCTTCCTTTCCACTTGGCATTCTCATATCTTATCGCATCCCTCCATACAAGACAACTAAAACATTTTTTTGTGTGCGATAGACCATTCACAAAACCACCAATGAGATAAATCATCAGTCTTCTTCCTGTGTGATTACAATAAACTGCTTGTCCTCCTGCACTGTGCGACAAAACATTCCTGCACCATTTCAATAAACCTGCCCACAACAGCGTCATATAAAAATCACAGAGTTTTCAAAAATGAAATCCAATTGTTTCATTTGTTTACTCACCACTGTTATTTGCAAATGAAAAATTAAGAAGCCATTGTCAACCAGAGTTAAAACCTCCACAGTTTTGATTCCATCCGTGGACCTCCTTGCTCCCTGAAGCCATTATCACCTCCCTACAAAAAACTATGTTTTAAATTAACAATTTTTTTAATTTTGCAAGTTATTAGCATAACAGAAGCTTGAGGAAACAATTGTAATACTAGTTAAAAAAAAAAAAAAAAACACCAGTTTCTTCCAAATTCTCTAAATATGAATTCGAATGGTTTTCCTCAACTGAAGATTCCATACAGCAGCATAGCAGAGGGAAATAATTTACACAATAAATGTTAAAACATAAATGAATTCATTTTCACCAACACAACGAAAGATTCCTACTAATCACTCTCCAAGAAACATTTTGTATTCTACATGTGTATTTTAGTAAAGATCATTTTTACTAAAAACACAAAAACATAAGAGAGTTAGAATGATTTACAGGACAGATGAAAGACAAAGGAAGAATACAGCATGAGAGAAACCAATAGATAGCAACAACCATAAAATCAGTGCCAGCTTTCAGTCAGTTGAAAGGTGTCACTACCTTTTAGCATCCATATATTTTATTTCCAGGAATAAATCCTAAATAATTTTTAGGATATTTTGTATAAATACTTCATCCATTTGAAGTATTAAGGGTGGATTTCTGAACATTTCTATAGTTGTAATTGATCTAAAAACCTGAGGGTTTATTGTACCATTTTCAAGTCAGCAGGCAGGAAAAGTAATAAAGGCATTACATTACAAGATTCATGTGTTGAGCCACTTCAGTGAAGTATCTTTCAATTGTTCATGTTTTTCCTTAAGTATTCCATAAACTTGCATGTTTTCAAATTTAAATGTTTTAACAGGAATATTATTGCCGAATTTGTTTAAATACACTCTATTCTGAATTGTTATTCATTTTAATGTTTTCTTCTGATATCTGGATCTGAGAATCCTTAATTTCTCTCCCATCCCAATTAACCTCTGTCATTTCCTTCATTATCTGATTTTAAGGAATCCTTAAATGCTCCTTGATCCCGGTTGAAAACCACTTCACCATCAAACCTAAAAGATCTGATGTTACTCTGATACCTTACCCTGTGAACACTTCCTTTAGAACTTGATTCTGCCCTTATTGCTTGATACATTGACTACATAGCCCAATGGAAAAAATATCTACATCTATCCATCTAAATCAGTAATTCGACCACCAAACCAAAATCAAAACCAATCAATCTTACATAACTAGCCTAAAATCAATTAAAAACAACAGAGTTAAATCATAAAGAGAGAGCCCTCTCTAAGCATTAGGAAGGCTAGATCCTGATCTCAAAAATAGGTTTGTGGTTATCTCAGTGATTTCTTTCTTTAACCTTGAGAAATTACTGAGTGATAACACATTAGATAAAATTTTAGAGGATGGTTGCATGCTTAGAATCTTATTGATTTCTTCTTCAGTTAAAGGAGGAGGGAGTCTTTGTTTTCTTTGGATTGAACAACAATTGTTTGCTTTCTCTTGTGAATACTGATCATGAGGCTGAATGTCTTCTTTAGCCTCGTACAAAATATCAGATGAATTATCATTTTTCCCCATAGGGATATCTTGTGGACCTTCTTTCATTTCTTGATTGCTTGCATTTTCAACTAACTTATCTTGGTTGTCATGAAAGTTAACTTGAGAATGAAATTCATGAATTTCTTGTAAGAGATCCTCGGGATGTCAATTTCCTAAATCTTCATCAATATTTACAAAGTATTGTATGAGATCTTGAGATTGATCACAACAATTTTCAACTAATGATAAAGATGGATAATTTTCTTTATAATGCTCATAAAACACCTTGTGGAAATATTTTAAAGAAAACTAACTACCAAGGTTCAGACCTTCGTACCATTCCCTTTCTTTCCCTTCTAATGTTACCATGAACATCTTCATGAGGCAATCCTCATGTTGTTCGACTTTCAACCTCCATGAGTGTATATGAAATTTAATGAGATGTAACAAAGCATCATCAACCTTCTCATCTTGAAAAATTTACCTGGGGAATTTTGTGTGGGAATAGGAATGTGATCTCTGTTCATTGGAGCATACCTGCGTTGTATTTTTGGATCCATCTTGTCAATCATTCAGAGATTGGGGTCACTATATATTCACAACCAATCTATATTCTTCTACCATTGAAGTCTTTAGGTCAATTGAAAACTATGGAGTCGCCAGGTGGATGATTTCAAATTTCTTGTGTTCGAATGTTGTCCACCATCAAAAACCATATACCAATATTGGAACATAATTGAATCATACAATATTTTGACTGGGGTTTCTAAGTTCTGATGAAATATTAATATTTTTCAATAAATCATTCCCCAGTATGGTCGTCATTATGTTTTCACCCCGTAATTTGTAATATTAGTAAGAAAAAACGACAGAGGACAGCATCAAATCACTTTGGAGTCTAGGACCTAGCCTTCCTAGACTCAGAGAGGGCTCTCTCTACTTTTATGATTTAACTTGATGATTATAAGTGCTGATATTAGGCTAGTTACAGTGACGGGGGTTGTTTATTTGATTGATGGTGTGGTTGGACAAATAGGGCTGCAGGGACTAATCCATTGGGCTATGGAGTCAAAAGGTTGGAATGGCACATCAACATCAAGAGCATCACATGGAAAGCTAACTGTGCTAAATGGATCTGTAGAGTTGTATGAATTAAGAGGTGAAAGAAGTAGTAAGGTTCAGTAGTGACTAAAGAGAAGTTAAGAATTCTTTAATCAGACTTCAACACAAAACATTAAGATTGTAAATGCAAACAGAATTAAGGTGCTCTGACAGCAAATATTAATCTAAATTTCTGATTTACAATTAGATGAACGGATGCACAACAGAGAAAACAACAGAAACATTTAAACAGAAAAGTATCAAATCACCATTTTTACACAGCTCAAGAATCCTGTAAATGTCTTTGATTATTTATTTCCAGCTCCGAAATTACAGTGCTCCAATATAGTAGTTCTTACAATGCAGGGGCTAACAATATCCAACCCTTGATAATGAAAATTATAGAAGTATTTAACTAACACTTGAGCTAGTTGCCCTAATATACTTTGGAAAACTTCATTAATTACAACCAAACTGAAATTAGACAAGTGTGGCCATGCAAGGCCCGAACAAAGAAAATATCTGACAAAACACTGCCTGTAGATTTAATTTTGGTAACTCTTTAAGGATGCCAAACTAAGGCGTCTCTTCGTAAATCAAAAGTAGGCTTGAAGGTGGCATGTAATGATCCTGAAGAGGAAATGAATGATGGCTCTGACATCTGGCCCTGCATTTCAAAGGATCGACGTTGGGTAATTAAGCCTGGTGCAGGGCTAGCCACTTTACATTGATTTGTGACTATGCCAATGAGTTTGCTACCTTTTATGTTTCTGTCGTTATAACATAAAAATTTTGCAAAAACGCCTTGCCCGACTCGACCCTTGGTGTCTTTTTTCTACATGAATCCTTTTCCGTCATGTTTTAACCCTTTTTCTAAACAAAACAATGTAAAAAGTCATTTACTTGGACCTGAAAATGTCTAGATCTTAGTTCTGAGGCCACATCACATCCGTGCCAGTATCGTATTTTGCATGTTTAACATTTTAAGTTATGAAGAATGTAATCGGCGATGCGATGCAAAGTGGGAGGTGATGTGGAGGGAAGGTGGGGTCGACTACATCGCAATCGCAAATATTAAAATTTAGCCGTAAGTGGAGGAGGTTTACACTAAAAGATGCAAAGTGCGAAGTGTGGGGAGAAGGTAAGTGACGTGGTGGGGAAATTGGGATCGACCGCATTGCAATCACAGATCTTAGGTTTTTGTTATAAGCAGCGGAGGTTAAAGACAAAAACTTGCGAAGTTTGGTACTAGATTGGGACCCACCCGTATCGCAAATCGCAAATCTTATGTTTAACTGCACATCGCAGATTTTGTAGTTTAGGCAATACGGTAAGCACTACAATCATCAAAGTGCAATTTGCGCTAGCAGAGGATGATGATGTGGTATGATAGAGATGGAGCCCATTACAATCAGTGGAGTTTATAAAATAGTGAATGGTTTATGCGGTAAGTGTATGAGGTTTCATATTACATGATATGTGTTGCAAGTGGCCTGAAGTGGGGGGAGGAGTTGTTGTGGTGGGGCCAACTGCATCACAAGTTTAAAAAAATACATTTCGGGTGCTTCAAATGGTAAGTTAAAAAATGTGTGATGTGATATATCGCAAATCGGCGATCATAGGTGTTAAGGTTTTGCTGCGATGCAAAAAGTTATAATATGAGATCTGCAAAGTGGTATTTTATGCGATGTGCGATGGATATTGGGGAGAAGGTGATGTGTCAAGGAGCAATGGCCCATTTTAATCCCAATCAGAGAAATCGAAAGCGGAGGTAAGTGAAAAACAATGATATAGCGATGAAAAGGTAAAGGGAAAAGCTAAAGCAGAAAGGCAGAAAAAGGTAAGGTTTAATGATTTTTTAAGGGGATTGAAATGGAAAGGAGGTGTGGCAGGTGAATGGGTGAATGGGTCCCACTTCATCGCATATCGCCTTTGGAAGGTTATATCATGAACTTAAAACCCAAGGTTGGTTTTCAGAGGGTTCCTAAGGTGGTAGGCCGTATTGTGAAAGGGGGTGTGAAATAACTGTGAATTGATGCGTGGGAGTAGGGCCGGACTTGAACTTGCCCATTTCAGACCCCCATTCATGGTTAAAGTTTAAAGGCTCGGGAGGGTGCGAAATTAATCTAAACCGTCGGATGTGGAGGTGGGGAACGGAGATGGTTAACGCAGATGGGTCGGGGCATGAGAGTCGAGGGGGGAAAATGAAACTTAGGATAAGAGGAATAAAAAAGGGGTGGGGTAAAAGGATATGCAATATGGTCAGGGACTTAGGATAAAAAACATACCATAAGGTCCCAAACTTGACCAAAATAATCCCTTTTCAGACCTTTAGAGCAAACTTTGATCTTTTCAGTTTGATTGTAGGAAAACAATCAAGCAGTTTTTAGGCTTCTTACATATAGCATGTGTTAGCGTTTTGTAATTTTCTAGAGATTGTGAGAACTAATCACAAAGGCCAACATCAAACCAACTTTGGAATCTAGGACCTAGCCTTCCTAGATTCAGAGAGGGCTCTCTCTACAAGATATAGCTTTGTTTAAATAAGTTTTAGGCTAGTTATGATAGTACTTGGGTTTTGGGTTTGTTTTGGATTTTGGAAGATTGATTGTATTGAATTTATTAATATCTATTGGGAATGGAGTCAAAATATAACTGGATGGTTTCATAAATATTTCACAGAGTAAACACAGGGCAAGCTAGGAATAGTTACTGCATCTCTTAAATGGATTTATGGCAGAAATATGAATAGATTCAGCAGAACTAAAGAGAAATTAAGAATTCTTTAGTTTGGCTTTCAGTGGAAAACATAATGATCATAAAGGCAGCTAGAATAAGTATTCAAAAGTAAATCCTATTCATCACAGTTTCTGCTATACAATTAGAATTCAGATGTTTACAATGAAAGAGGACAATGAAACAATACTAACCAAAGAAAAAAATCACCAGTATTTAAGCCACAAGAATCATGTGAATGGTCTTATTATTATTGATGCTCCAATGCTTTGGAAAAGCTTCCAGTACTCCAAAATACAGTAATGATTATGATCTCAATCAATCGACCCTTGATACTTCCAAAACTGAAGTATTTATAAAAAAAAATTATGACAAAACAGTCTCTAACAAACATGGTATTTTTAGGCTTAAACTTGAACTAAAAACTCTAACTTATTACAAAATTATATTCTCGGTGGAATGCGTTGTGCAGAGTAGGTGCTGATGTAGTGGGGCAGTTAGGACGTGGATCACCTTTTACTGATATGCTGGCAAACTAAATTTTGTGTTGGCGAATGAACTGTTGCATGAAGGGAGTGTTGAACACCTTTTACTGCCCGAATTGACCTTTATGTTGTTTTGACACCCAAAATCTTTTTATTGTGTTAAAACCCTTCTATAAACAAAAAAGCGTGAAAAATAAATATACTGAACTTGAAATTTTTTAAATTTCAATTATGAAGTCGCATCGCATCCACGCACTTTGCAACATTTAGAGTTTAATTTTATGAATAATGTTACCAGAGATGCGATGCAAAGTGGGATGCGACGTGGAGGGATGGTGGGACCGGACCGCAACACGGATCGCAGTTTTTAAGTTTCGTTATAAGCAGGGAGGATGTAAGCACTAAAAACAGCGAAGTGCGAAGCGCGAGGAAGGAGGTAAGTGACATGGCAGGGGGAAAATGGGACCAGATTGCAGGCGCACTATTGAGATTCAACAAGATGATGATCCTAATGAAAATTAAGCACGTACACTAGGTGGGGCCCGCAGGCTATTTTTAGGTGTATGTTTATTTTTAGAATGGTGAGAAAAGTCTATTTATAGCAGGAGACTATTTTTAGAATGGTGAGAAAATTCTATTTATAGATGAGGTTCTATTTTTAGATGCATGTGTGAATTCTATTTATAGATCGCATGTCTAAATATAGAATGCATGTCGATTATTATTATCTCTTAATAATAATTGGACAATAAATATTAATCTATTCTCTTGAAGCACTTGATCTCAGTTAACTGAAGTGGAAAACCAAGTAGCTAAAGGAATTTCGAGTTCTAAGGTTGGTTGGTGGGACATGCAAGTGGACTTATTTGTAACTGGGTGATTTGAAGTTGTAACAGAGTTGGGTGTGTAGTTATGTGAGTTGTAAAGTAGTTTAACTCAATTAAGTGAGTTAAACTCAATTGTGCTAGTTGTAACTAGTGTTAGGTCCCTATAATTTGTCAGATTGGTAAGACCAAACAAACAAGGGTAACATCAAACCAACTTTGGAGTCCGAGGACCTATCCTTCTTGGACTCAGAGAGTGCTCTCTCTATATTTGTATAAAATATATATAACTTGATTGATTTTAGGATATTGATTTTAGGCTAGTTAAAATGATAGGGATTGTTTCTTTTGTTTTGTTTGGTTGCTTGTTAAGAAGAAAAAATAGAGTAAGAGAAATTCAAAACATTGGGTTGAGTCTGTGAAAGGTTTGAAGAGTACAACAACAAATCAAGGGTGTTCCACAGGGCAAGCTAACAAAGCCAAATGGATCTTAATAGCTTATGTGGGTGTGAAATAAACACTAAGTCATGAGTTTAGTAGCTTTAAAGGGAAATTAAGAATCATTTAACATGTACTAGAACAAGAAGAGTCTTTAAGATTACTATTTTTAAGAAAGAATCAAAGGATAGGGCATACCATAAACTTCTTTGGCCAAACTTTACCAAGTAAACTTTAAGGCAACAATCCAGCAAATCCTAGAGAGCGGGGAACTCCTAAATTCTTCAATCAGACTTCATAGATATTTAAAGTGATTGTTCAAGATAGACCAAAGGACACGGAAAACCATAAAATTATTTAGCCAAACTCTAGTAAGTAAACTTCAAAGAAATCCTTGAGAACAACATTTCAAGCAGTAACAAAGGACAGGGAAAACCATAAACTTCTTTGGATGGACTCTGAGTTAAACTCAAGAAAACAAACTAGGTGGAAATGGAGAGCAGGGAACTCATAAGTTCTCCAATAAAACCCAGCAGAGGAAAACATTTAAACAACAGAAAGCAGACAAAATTAAGGTGCCTCTAAACAACATATCTTAATCTAAATTTTATGTTATGTTATAAGAGAAATTGATGTACAAAATGGAAAACAAAAGGTAAAAATTACAAGGTTAGAATAAAATCATCTAACAAATTTAATGAATCTTGTGAATGTGCTTTTTCTATTTACATCCAATCCAAAACAGCTACAGAGCTTCAAAGCCAACTTCTTTATAACTCAGAGTCTATGCAGTATTCATCCCAACAACCAACCAACAACAAACATGAAGCATACATGCAGTATTTATCTACAAAATGAGGAGGTGATCCCAAGCTATGGTTTTAGATGTTATTTATTACAGATTTAATTCATTTTTTACCTTTGAGACCATGCAAGGCCCAAGGCAAAATATCTGAAAGTGACTCACTATAATAATAACTCCTAACTTCATTGTTTGAGCTAACTTATGGAAACATTTGACTTTAAGGCCTTATCAATAACTGATGGGAAGATGAGAAATATATCTAACTTTTATAATAACTGATGGTCTCTTTATTCAACTCCTGGAAAGGGCGCAGCACCAAGGTACAGACACGCAGCGCCGGTGCAAACGCGTAGCCATGACAGAAAAAATGGCATGTCTTGCAGCCAAAGTTTGGAGGCCTTCGTGATGTCCAAATGAGCTCCATGATGGCTCATTGGAAAGGTCTCTAAGTCTAATTTCAAAATATTCTTTCACTTTCCAAAATGGTGCCCATATGCCCTGTCAAAAACCTGTTCTCACAAGACTGGTAAATGTGCAGCGCCAAGGTCAAAAAGAGGGCAGACACATGTTTTTTTTATGGTTTTTAACCTTTTTGAGGGACCAGTTTTGCTCCAAATCTCCTAAAAATTTCTGAGGTTGATGTACTCATCACTAGAAACATGAGGATTTTTACCATTTTTCATTTGGGTGGCCCAAAAATGAGTGCAGCGCTAGTGGCGTTGCACGTTTAGCACAATTTCTGCATGCTAAACTATCAAAAAATCAAAATGTGCACAAAAGTGCCAAAATTGGAATTTTACTTGTTGGTCAAGGGTTAGAGGCCTGGAGGGAAACCTCAGCAAGAATATTGAGCTTATCTTTATCCTTTGACTCGGTCAAATCCCAAATCTTTGCATGGGCATGTTTGAGCTTGGCCCTTGCAATCTTGTTTCTCATGGAATAATGTCTTGTCATCTTCCTCTGAATGTCAGTTGTTAGGGTCTCGTAATTTGGCAGATTGGCTGACCAAATGACGGAGTAACATCAAACCAATCTTTGGAGCCCTAGGACCTAGCCTTCCTGGACTCAGAGAGGGCTCTCTCTATGAAGCGAAGGATGTGAGCTTGTTCGCTTAGTTTGTTTAGATTTTAGGCTAGTTGTTAAGTGTGTTATGTTTGTTTGTTTTTTAGTTGTTTGGAGGTAAAACGGATCAAGTGGATCAAAATAGAACAAAAAAAAATGATATCAACTAGGCTATGGGGTCAAAACCAAGCCAAGGATGTCAAGACAATGGGTAGGGTGTACTGCAGGGCCAATTTAGTATATTGAATGAATATTTCAGGTGGTTTATGAAGTGTAATGAACATTAAGTTTGTGCAAGACAAAGAGATCTTAAGCATAAATAGTTAAACGGAAAGCATTCATGTGGTAGGGCTAACCATTAATCACTATGAATGAAACTCAAACTAATAAATTCAGAAAATAAACAATCAGGTGATGCATAGAAGTATAAGACCCTCTAACTTTGGGAAAATCACCTTCAGTGGTTGAGAACTGTTAAACACCATGTTAAACACACACATGGTGTATGAGAAATATAAACACACACACAACAAGAAACTCAACACACAATGAAGGATAAGCGTGTAGCTCTATTATTTTTCCATTATGTTAGGTTCTCGTGATTTGGTAGATTGACGGACCAAATGACGGAGTAACATCAAACCAATATTTGGAGCCCTAGGACCTAGCCTTCCTGGACTCAGAGAGGGCTCTCTCTAATGAAGCGAAGGATGTGAGCTTGTTCGCTTAGTTTGTTTAGATTTTAGTCTAGTTGTTAAGTGTGTTTGTTTGTTTGTTTTTTAGTTGTTTGGAGGAAAAACTGATCAAGTGGATCAAAATAGAACAAGAAAATGAGATCAACTGAGCTATGGGGTCAAAATCAAGCCAAGGATGTCAAGACAATGGGTAGGGTGTACTGTAGGACCGATTTAGTATAGCGAATGGATATTTCAGGTGGTTTATGAAGTGAAATGAACATCAAGTTTGTGCAAGACAAAGGGATCTTAAGCATAAATAGTTTAAACAGCAAGCATTCATGTGTTAGGGCTAACCATTAATCACTATGAATCAAACTCAAACTGATAGATTCATAAAATACACATTCAGGTGATGCATAGAAGTATAAGACCCTCTAACTTTGGGAAAATCACCTTCAGTGGTTGAGAACACATGTAAGACAAACCAACAGCTCAAAATGTGGAAAGGAAACTCCTAAGCAACACATTTAAACTGATGAGAACTTTGAAATAAGTCTGCAAGTATAGGCAGAGGGTAAGATCGAAACAAGACCTCTCTGATTTAACCTAGATAGTCAATACTTCAAAGGATATTTCCTTAACGAGGTTTAAACAGCTATGAGTAAGCGGGCATACCATGAATCAAACAAGATAGCATGTCATATTATTCATTAAGGAAATAAATAACAATTTCCTATTGGATCAAAGGGCAGTTAAGAATCCTTTGACATGACTAAGAAAGATGAAAACATAGAAGTTGTAATGAATCAGGAAATTTGATGAGCCTCCGTGGGCATACCTCAAACTATTCTTTACTGACCTATAGCAAGCAAGAAGCATGGATACATATGTGAAAGACTAAGAAAACATAACTGAAAATGAGTACAATACCATTTACCAAGCCATGGAATCCTGCACATAGATCCTCTCCATCATCTAGGCAAGAAAGTCAATCTATTCACTCCATAAAACAAGTTTGATCATCAAAACTCATAACATATATTGCTCAAGCTCATTCAAGTTCTTAAGCTCTTCAAAGTCCAGCTTGTTTATCAACACTTCAACCAACAATATTACAATGATTCTCCATGAGTTATATAGGAGAATGAGAAGATAAGCTTCACAAAACTGACTAGAAGCTCATAGACTTAAAACAAATATCTGATTTTGTCCTTGAGGCTTTGCAAAGTCCAAGGCACAAAATATCTTCAAAATATCTATAAAATGCTAAAAATGGAAAAAATATTGACTTTTCATGACTGAAAATGGCCAAAAAAGGCTTAACACATATTTGGATAAGCCACTTCATAAAACTGTGTTTTTGCCAAAATGCTACAGGAACGTAGTAGTAGAAAATTGCCTGTCTTGCAGACCACTTTTGAGGGACCTCCCGATGTCAAAACGAGGCCCGTGATGGCTCGTTGCAAAACCTTGGATGTCTAGTTTCTAGAACTATTTGATTTTCTCCAAACTGATCCTCATAAGTATGTTAAAAACTGAACTGAGTGAAAAAAAAAAAAAAAAAAAAAATAGCCCTTGCTGATATGTGAGGCAGAAACTTAAAAAATCATTGTTTTTCGCCTCTTTGAGGGACCAAAACACCTCCTTTGGATCTGAAATTTTCTGAGTAGATTCCCTTGAATTTAATGCATCTAATGATACCACTCTCAATAGTGAAGGATGCTCCAAACAAAAATGGCGGCGCCCATGAATTTCTGCAATTAAGCCCAAAAATGTCAAAAAACAAAATCTTGTCAAAAATTGCTCAATTTTGGTGCGCAAGACCCTCATGGGTTCTTAGAAACATGTAAGGAAGATGAGGCCAATATTTCAAGTGCTGATGTGCCTTTCTCCACTTTTTCTACCGAGCGCCTCTTTCGGGCAGCCTTGAGCCTTTTTTGAACAAGTTTGAGTTTTCTTCGGGCAAATTGGCTTAACTTCTTGTAGTGCTCGGTCATCTTCTCTTGTAGACTCAAGTCTCTGTTAGATTTCTCTAACTTATCCTCCAAATGCTTGTTGGCCATTTCAAGCCATGGTTCTCTATTATTTTCTATTTCTTGGGTGATCAATTGAGTAAGAGGATAAGATCGAACAAGGGCTGCTTCTTCTTCCTTCTTTTTCTCCAAAGCTTTCTTGAGTCCCATAGTCCTAGGCCTCTTTCTCATTGGCTACTCTTCTTCTTCAATATCATCAAATTTTTCTATGAGCTCTTCAAGCTTGGTTTGTGCTTTGGAGGCTTACCTTTGGTATTTGAAAGCCCGGGCCTCAAAAACTGCCATTTGACCACTCATTTGTTTGTTTTGCATCTGTAGAACATGTATGAGGTCTTTTGACCTTTCTAGATCAGCTTGTAGGTCATGAATTTGGTCTTATCTATTTTGCAAAAGAGCCTCAAGGATTCTAGCTTCATTATCACTATCATCACTGTCTATCTGTATGATATCAAACTCTTTTTCCTTTTCATGACTACTTTCCTCTTTTTCTTTCCCCTTGCCTTGGATAGACTTCTTGGTCCTCTTCCTCTTTGGCAATTCAACAATGCTCTTTTTAGTCAATTTGCCTCTACTTCTTAGCGCTCTTGTGACATTGCTAGTCACTGTTGGAGTGATCTTCTTCTTTTCTGATCTAGTGTTTCTAGACTTCGCCACTTTTGGAGGAAGATTCATGGCCCCTTGCCTAGGAGAGGCAGCTAGCACATGCTCTTGGCTGCGTGGAGGAGAAGATAGAGGAGGTTTACTACTTGTGTTTGCTCAACTTGGTCTTTTACCTTGCTGCCTCCATCATCATCTGCTCCAGCTTCAACTTTGTCATTGTTTTCTTCTTTTTGAAGATTACTTTGTTTTTCTTCACCACTGCTATCCTCATGGTCACTAATTTGGTCTTTTCGTTCCATGCTGCCCTCTTTGTAATTCTCATTGTTTGGTGTTTGATTGTCATCATCATTACTTGTTTGAGGGTTGTCTTGTTTCTCATCATAAGTGTCTTTTTGAGGACTGTCATGACCCTCATCATCATTTTTTTGGCTGCCACTTTGTTTTTCATCTTGAGGACTGCTATGACTTTTACCTTCACTGTTTTGTCCCTCATCACTAATATGCTTACTGTTGTGTTCGCTGCCATCATGTTCCTCTTCATGACTGCTATGCTCAACATCAATTTTTTCATGCTCATCATCATTTCCTTCTTCCCCACTGTCATGCTTAGATTCTTTATTTTGTCCCTCATCATCACTAGTTTGCTTCTTGTCACTTTTCCCTTCTTCATCACTAGTTTGCTTCTTCTCTTCTTCACTCTCAATCAAGGGAGATTTTGGTATTTTAGGAGTGGATTTGCTAGAAGAAGGAGAAACATGATGAGTGGATGGTGAGGAAGGCACGTGAGATGAAGAGGCGATGGCAAAATTGGGATGGGAGATGAAAGAGTCGCAAGAAACTCCCTTTTTCTCAATTTTATGGAGGATGATGATCTTGATAAGGGAATGATGAAATATATAAGCTTTTTTTTGAGCTGAGGGATTCTTTTGGATAGTAGAGGCCATCTTGTCAATGCTTCTATAGAGGAAGAAAGGTAGGTTTAGCAATTGGATTCTTGTGAAATGCATAATAAGCCTGATGTGATAGGTGTAAATCCGGGAAAACCTCCCTTCACATGTGAAATACTTCATGATGACTTTCACGAGGGGCATAGCTGGTCAACAAGTGGAAAAAAGGGAAAATAGCTTGGCAAGCATCCTGATGGTCTGGTTTTAGAAAGGGTTTGTAGTGATTCAGATCTAGGTATGTTTGTTTGAACCACTTTTCTCCTATATAGGGGATCTTAGTAGCTTTGGAGATAGCCCTAGGAGAGAGTTTGAAATCTAGACCTGCTAGATGGACATGCTTTCCTTGCAGCCTCAAAGCAAAAAAATGTGTCAAAGGAAGGTGAATTTTTACTTCTTGGGCTTTTTGGCAAAATTCCAAGCACCCTACTTCATGAAAATTGAAGAGTACTGAAGGAGATTCATTCACCTCTTGAGTTGTAATAGGCTCATAACTATTGTGATACCCACTTCTGTTGTCCTTCTTTGGAGGCATTTTTGCTCCTGATACCCTTTACTGACTTACCAAGACAAACTGTTCAAATGATCACTAGAATAGGTCCTCAACCAAAAAAACACCTTTTCCTCTTAATTATTGCCTTTCTCTGTTTTTTGATCAAAGAGGGCACCTCTGAAAACCACTATGTTTCTCCCTTGAGTAATTACTGTTTCTCTTTGATGATCATTGTTTTATTAAGGCTAGAAAAACAATCCTTTTTGGATGAAGATCATTTTTTTTTACCAAAACAATAGTCTCCCTGTCACTTAGTAAGCAGTTTTTAAAACAAAACCTGTCTCCCCTTTATAGATTGAAAAACCCAATTTAAACTTTCACAAGGCACTAATCTTTCAAACAGTGATTTTCTGTGATTTTTGGCAAAGATGGTTTTCTTGAAAATAGTTGGGTTCATCCCTTTGAAAACACTGTTATCTTTCTCTCCTAGGCTAGCAGATAAACTATTTGATGAAGATCAGTTTCTTTGATCTGGATAAACATGGCAGTTTCAAGAGTAACTTGTGTTTTTTCTCTGAGCATTGGCCAACAAGTTATGTTTCAAGAGAAAATTGTTTTATTTTTCTCTTAATTATTCAAAACAAGGAAACCCCTTCAAGCTGTCAACAAGCCTTTTCTTTAAACATTGTTGCCTTCAAACTAAAATGGGCCAAGAGTTGTAAATACATTTGAAAAATGTGTTTTGATGTGTTTGGAGGCGAGCTTATTGTGTAAAATTCGATCTTTTCACCTTTGAGGGTTTTTTTGCAGCATAGGCCCATGCGGGCAGGACCACATTTAGTAGTGGTTGATGGGCCGGGGAGGTCTGAACGGGCAAACGCGCCATGTTTGACCTGTCGGGTCAGCCCTGGGCGCCGGGCATAGGCGTGCCGCACACGTCTACAGGCGCGTCGTGCCCTTCACAATTTTTGTTCATTGAACGCCTACAGGCGCGCCACGCAACTTTCCAGGCGCGTTGCGCATTCAAAAAGCTAGGGATGCTCTTAAAAAACGCACTTAAACTGCTTCTCTTGCCTTGACTTTGGTTTGCATAATGATGAATGAAAAGTGGTCGAGCTCCTTTATATTTGAAAAACCAAAGTTTCCCTCATTTTGATTAAAAAAAAAACTTCTCCTTTTTTCTTTGAAAGAAACTTTTGAAAAGTGGCTTTGTGCATTTGTTAAGGGGGTTATTTCTTTAACAAACACTTTACCTCCCTTAACAGTCTTTTTAATACTATCCTTTCCACTTAATCACATGCCCTGTGAGACCTCCACAATTTACCTAGGTGAGGTTATTTTGAATAAGGCTCGTAACAACACTACCACTGCCATCTTAAAACCACTAAGTATCAAATTGTTTTATGAAGAGAAGAAAGTCCTATATATGAGTTGTGTTTTTCTTCAGTTTGTCAACAAGGGAGGTCATTACAAAAACCATTGTTGCAGCCTTTCCAAACCATAATGCAAATCCTCTTTTTTTGTGAAGGAGGCCACTGTTATTGTTAGGCGCTTTGTATTAACAGTTTATCTTGACTGTGTGTAGACCTTCTATTTGTCCTGAAGAGAATCCCTACAACTTAATAATGTGCCCACTGTCTTTTAAATGAGCTGGAAAGAAACCTTTGGCACTTGCTCTTTATTCATCACTTGGATGGAGTTAGCCTTGATCAATCATAATGAAACTGTATAAAAAACAAGAATGCCTTTTGTACATAAATCATCTAGGTGGACTATCTCTTCATGTGAGTTTGCAGAAGCCATTTTAAAACCAAGCTTGTTCTACCTCCTTGGCCATCCATATGAGTCTGCTCTTAATTAAAAACTCCAACCTCGAATTATACTTTGAAGGGGCTTTTATAAATAGAAAAACAGAGGCTTGTTAACACCATTATGCCAATCTCTTGCTTGTTATATGAAATAGGTCATTCAACCTATGAATTCTCATTTATCTCACCATTGTTTTTCAACTTGTCTTAACAACAGAAAACCTTTTTCAAACACAATTTTAGACCTTGCTATGCATCTTCTATTCATCCTTGGAGGAGGTGGCACACAATAGCTTCTGAAATCACTTAAAAACATGTTGGCCCTCTGCTTGTTTATGAAGGAGGCCACAACAATGTCTTGCTAACCATCTGCTTTTTGAAGGAGGTTTTGTCATTTTGCTTCTAACCATATGCTTTTTATGAAGGAGGTTATCCTTATTGTGTTTTCTAACCATCTGCTTTTCATGAAGGAGGTTCTGTAATTGTGCTTTCTAACGATCTGCTTTTCATGAAGCAGTTTATCATCATACACATGAAATTTCATTTATTTCAACACTGTGTCATGCTCTGTATGCTTGTTTGAAGAATTCCAATAGGAAACAAAGTAAAATTTGACATTCACTATTGATTAAATCACTTGAAAATCATGTCCTCTTGCTTTACAAGGCTTTGTCTGAGATGCATATATCCTTTTGTAAAATATCACTGGGAACACAAAACCAGAAGAAATGTGATTTGTACATGGAGAGTGTTTGCTGCTAGGTATCATTTAACTGTCTTTTCCCTTGACTGTGTTGTCAGAGGTTTATTGAAATTTCCTTTGACTACTTTTCGAAACCTAGGTTCAAGGTAACATAAGAAGTAGTTGTCTTCTTATGCCCTACATGATAATGCCCTTCGAAAAGATTATGCAACACTGCTTTTGGAGGAGGTCATGGAGCACTGCCGATCAGCATCTCATTTTACTTTATTTGCTTCATTGATGAGGAATGATCTTTGCTCTTCAGGCAACATTTGGATTTATAACATGTACACTTGCTGCTCTTTACTTTACAGCTCTCCACTTACTTATTGATGGAAAACCTTTTCAACATGAGAGACCTGTTTGAACTTGTCCCTTTTGCTCTTATTTGCATACTGATCATCATTCAATTACACCCCTGCAGAGATGTAAAAATAGATGCTTTGGAACCTTGGAGAGCTCTTTTGGTGTTTCATGGAGATTTTGTCTGATCTAAGCATTTTTCTTCAGAAATTGACAAACCTTCTCTTTTCCTAATTTGGATCTTTGTTGAACTTCTTCTGACATGAGACAAAATGACCTCTTAGTGGTGTGTGACCTATGGATAGAACAATGCTTGCTTTGCAGAAAAGGAACTAATTCATGGTTGAATGGTACTAGACAGAGGCTTTTTGGCCTAGGATATCTTAGCCAAGGAAAACTCCCTAAACACCACTATCTAAATTAGGGACAACTTTCACATATTCTGAGTGTTTTCTTTGGCATGATCAGATTTTCAAATGACAAGATGACCAGGGATAGAATTGCAGACACTTTGTCAACCTTTGGATAGTGAATGGCATGAGAAACAAGGGTAAATGATAGCAAGTAATTTACAGCTATGATAGCTATAGACAAGGTTACTTTGCTGAATCCAGATATGACTTGACAACTGGGGTTTTTTCTCATCACAGGCTGACAGGAAGGGGTAGAAAGACAAAAATTGTTTTGGGGTGTTTTCTAGATGAAAGTTTTGATAGTTTTGAGATCAACTTCTAGAAAACTCAGCTAAGTAAACTAGTCATCAATAACAGGTAAAAATATTGATGACTAACAGTGGCTCCATTTGGGGAGGGCAGCTCCTTTTTAGGAGGTGTCTAGAATTGC
The DNA here is from genome assembly GCA_034641835.2 of Pinus albicaulis. NCBI lineage: Eukaryota > Viridiplantae > Streptophyta > Pinopsida > Pinales > Pinaceae > Pinus > Pinus albicaulis. The sequence continues at coordinate 239,002,558 of CM076579.1, read as the reverse complement.
AGATCTTTGGCTTGTGAAGACCAGTGCCTTATCCATTGGCGCAAATTTCTTCCTTTCTTGATGCTATTTCTGAAAATGATGCTTTTCTAGAGAAATTACAGCATGATTAGCATCAACCTCAACTCTACCTACCCATCTATATTTCCTAGCATTTTTTCTTCTTTTAGGTGCATTTGGACTAGCAACCATTGATAAGATATTTTTTGAAAAAAGAAAAACTATCTAATGCTACACTTATATCTTCTGGGAGTTCATATTAAATTGATGAGCTCTTTTGTTTCTCTACCTATACTATGATCGACTGTCAAGATTAAGCTGTTTGACAATATTTCATTCTCTAAACTAAAACATGAAATTGAAAAAATGATCAAATCGGGATTAGACGGTCTGATTTGTCATGCGTTTGCGACATAAAAACGAGCTGCACACAAACATTATTTATGTACAAGATGAAACTTAGAAAAATTAGGGCCAAGATATACAAATTGTTTTTCATCCCTATTTTTCTCTTTAGTTCTGTTTTGAGCGTGTGGAACCAGCATTCTTTTCCTAATCTACTTTCATTGATAAGTTGAGCTTACAAAATTTGACTATCATCTCTCTCACTAACTTATTAGCAATCATTTTAAAACATGTTCAGTTATGATTAGGCTAGATTATTGAACAAGATACCTTTTGAGCACTAATAGTGGCATTTAGACTTGCACACTTTTAGCATGACTATTTTTTGAGTATGGGGCTTTTATGGTGTTTCCAAACCGCCCTTTTTTTCTACTTTTCTACTGTTTTTGAATTTTCTGTTTTTTGATTTATTTCTTCAAGCAATGGTATGTACAATGATTGAAAAATATGAAACTAGAACTCCTGAAAACGGTGAAACTTGAGCATCTTATCTTCATAAGGATATCCTAATGCTCTTGGTCCACTCAGCTCTTGAAAAGAAAAGTTTGGAAAATTTTCTCTTGTAAGCATAACATAAGGATTCATGCATGAATCTCTAAACAACCCTGTGTCTTCCTGCTGTACTTATTTATACCTTTGATTTCCACTTCTCCTTTTACTGTACATATTTTTCAAATAATGCAGATATTCTTTTCCATTTTTAAAGCATATGATGACATCATCAAGGTACAACATGACAAGGAAATTCAAGACTGGGAACATAGCTTTCCTGAGGGCATCTTCGGTGTTCATTGGTTTTTGGACAGATTGGTTTGAACATGAAATTTCCACTAGTATATTTGAAGAAATATTTGAGCTGATCTTCTTGAAGTGAAATTATTCGATGGTATCCTGAAAAATTATCACTTAAAACCACATGATTAGAAACTCCTAGTTTTTTTATGATATGATCTATTTTTGGAAGGGGATGAATGTTGTTTAAGAGAGGTTTATTTATGTTTCTAAAATCTAAACATAACCTGTGTTTAGTTGTCTTATTTTCGAGTGACCATGTTTGACTAGAGTTTTTGTGTTCTTTTTTTAAAGGATGATATCTAAAGAGGACAGCATTTCTATGGTATTTTGTATTCATTTTCCGGCATATGCTTGTATTGTGAAGAATCTTGTCTAGTCTTGTATTCATTAATTTCTGATATAGAGACAAAATCCTAGGTAATTTAAACAGCTCAAGTTTTTCACAATTGTTTTCATCAGCTTCCTTATCATCAAAACTAGTGAATCTCTTTTTAGGATTTGTTGAAGTACTAGCAATGGTTAACATTTCATTTGGAGAATTGAAATCTTTAGAGGGTGAAGAGCTAAGATATGGCAAGAACATAAGGATTTCTAGTTTCTTTTTTCCCAAGGTTGTTGTGTTATGCAAATCCTTTAGTGGCTTTAAATCAAAAGAGAGGTTTAATTGTGTGTTTGATACTTGTATTGGGTTGAGATCACTTGTCTGAGAATTTAAAATGATTACTTCTTCCGAAGTTTTAGTTTCTGTTTCTGGTGAATCAAGTTTTATTTCATCAAAATGCAAGTGTATATGGTCATGATAATTTTGAGTATCAAATTCATCATACAGAGGTTGGTGTGGCTGCGATACTGTGCTTGAACTGGTTTCAGTTTCACTTATTTTTTCATCGGTGTCATCTTCTAGGTGTAAGATGAAGGAATCCATGTTTGGATGTATGGAATAAAGAGGTGTGTTTTCCGGTTTCTCTTGACTACTGACCATATATTTCATGTGTGATTCATGGTATAATCTTCTTGGTTGGTTGAAAACAGGAATAGTAGCATAAGACATGTCTAACTGAATGTTTCCTTGGAGTTTAGCCCCCTAGGTTCTAGATAAAAGCATCCCATATTTCGGGGGAATGTCTGCTACCATTATGTCCATAACCAAATGTTTAGCTGGGACTTGTGCCAGATTTACACATAGGTATTTGATTATGCCCAAACATTTGACTCTGTTTGAATCAAAAGATTACAAGTCTTTGTAAGGTTTGGTTATTTCTAAGCCTAATCTGTTCATTATCACTTTAGGCATGAGATTGTGAGAGGCACCGGAATCTAGCATAGCGTTATGTAGGATCTGTTCATGTACATTCAAGCTGAAGTAAAAAGGAGGAGTGGTTCCTTCTTGATATTTTCCTTCTATCTTTGGTCCAAATAACAGTTTGGGATTGTCATCAGCTAAGTGCAAGGTGTCGGTATCATTTCCTATGTTTAAGATTTTCATAACTTGAGATTTATAGGAATTTTGAGCTATTAGTTCAGTTAGGGGCATATTTATTTTTATTTTAGCAATTTCCCCTTCGAAACTGAAAGGTACTTGAGCTTTTGACATGTTTGCATTAGCTTTTTCAGCCATTACCTTCTCTACTGATATGTCCTTTTGATTTTGATGCGGAGCTTTGTTCAGGATGGTATTTTCAAGAATTTTGGTGGAAGTGTTGGCACAGTTTGGGTTGATGTTTGATTGGCTAGTTTTGTCTATGTTAAATCAATTTTCTTAGCCATAACATTAACATTGTCTGCTGGTTTTTTAAGAATAGCTTCAGGAGTTTTCTTAACAACAAAATCTGAATTGTTCTTTTTTAAGTTTTCCTGGTTTTCTTCATGTTCTCTTGGTTTTTCTTACTCTGAGATCATATTGCCTATGGACTTCCATAATGGAATTTTTTAAACCAATTTCAAGGTCTTCAGAATCTTCATAGTCAGTTTCATTTTGGTATGAGGAGAAGAAACCTTGTTCTTCTTTCGTGAGATAAACCTCACCCTCACTATCAGAGCCTATCAGGTCTAGATGATTTTCCTCAATATGTTCAATGTCTCTTTCTCCTTCGTCGTGATAATTATCTTGGAAAGGAGGCCTGATTTTCTGATCATTGTCTCTTGGTTTGAATTGGGGTGGGTCCCTTCTAAAGTTTTGATTTCGGTTTCTGGTTTGTGGGTTTGGCTGGTTGTCCCTAGGAGGTGTTCTATCACTGAGACTTATTCTTCCATCATTCTTTCCATTTTTCTTTCCAGGTTGTTTATCTTGGTATCGGAAGAGGATGTAGAGGGAAAGGTTTCATCTCGGTATGTGACTTTCTTTTCTGATCTTAGCCTAGCCCTCTTCTCAGCAAGGTTTGCTTCTGCACTAATAGCCCCCTTTTTCATTTCTTCTACAGTTGTAGGTTCTCTTTCTCTTAGCTGATATGTCATATCCTGATTGAAACCTTCCGGAAATTTCACTAGAGCTAAGCCGGGTGGAGGTTTCATGTTAGGTGGGAGAGCGTTATAGACACTATTTAATCTGGTACAATAATCTTGAACACTTTCTCTTGTGTTCCTCTTAAGAATATTATATTCAGAGAGGACTTGAAGTGGGTTTTTCTTGATTTCCCATTTGTTTATGAAATTTTGGTATAATGAAGGGAGATCATGTATGCTATGAGGAGCTAAGCCTTTAAGCCATTTTTAGCTTCGCCTCCTAAGCTTTGGGCGAATATTCTCATCTTGATGGTTTCTTCATCTAATTCCATGTAATCAAAAGCATCATTCATTCTATCTACATGTTGCTGGGCAGTAGTGGATTCGACCCTGGTGAAGTGTGGGATCCTAGACTAATAGTCATTTGGAAAAGGTGCCAAAGGTTGAGGTACCACTAGGGGTGCATACCATGCTTCCATGATGGGTGGTACTGGTAAATTTACAGGTGGAGGATTTGGTACGTGAGATGAAGTGATTTGCACAGTGATGTTGTGAGTGGGAGTGTTAGAGGTGCTTGGACCGGCAAACTGATTTTGAATAGACTTGGGATGGAAAGAGCTAAAGTGGTGGAGGAGCTGAAAATCAGGTGGAGTAGTAGGATATGCTTCTCTGTTAGAACTCTGCTGCAAGTCTAAGGGCTCAAGATCAGAATGGTCAAAGCTAGGTTGTGACTTGGTTCTAAAAAGATTTCTTGTATGGTGCAAGTCAATATTTTGGTCTAGCAAGGATGTAAGATTTTCAGGTACAAAGCTTGCTCTATGAAGGCTCCTATCGGTAGTTAAATTACTCGTCTTAGAATTTTTGCCACAGAATCGTTTTTGGGTCATCAACTACAGTAGGAGGATTCGGGTCTGGATGAGATCTGGTATGAATTCTTCATGAAGCTAGGTTTCAGATTCAAACTTTATAGAGGCTAAAAGTTATGAATGTTTTCAACAACTTGTCTTCTCTAAGTTATGTCAAACTAGCTCAGTGTATGGTTAAGACTTCTTAGACTTTTCAAGGCTGTTTGTAAAGCAATCTTATAATAGTTTATGGAAGCTTGGAAAAGTTCTCAAAAAGGCCTACTGGGGGCTAGTGGAGTCGCCAGGTGGATATTTTTGGTTTTTTGAGGATATATTGTCTATGGTCCACCACCAAAACTGATATGAACAGTCAATCTAAAAAAAAAATGTTTTTGTGAGGTTATTTTCTGAGTTTTTAATGTGCGGTCTGATTTGTAAGAGTGTCCTAAATTTTTTTTCAGCACTTAGCTAAGGCGATGAAACAAAGAGAGTTTACTCTAATGGCTTTATCAGTTGATTTTATGATTTTAATTTGAAGGAATAATGAGTCAACAATAGTTTTCTAGACATTCATGAACTCAGAGAGTCCCACCGTGATCGCCATTATGTTAGTGTGGCGATGACGTGGCTAATAATCACTGGATATTCTTGAAGACAAGGGATTTCTGGAGTCCTAAGGTGTACTTAGTTTTTCACTAACTCATAAAAGTCCCACTGTGATCGCCATTAAGCGTGAGCGGTGGGGTAAGTCGACAAGATAATCTTCTTAAGGGATGTTGAAATGTTTAGGGAAGTCTAAGTATGTTTATTTACTCAGAGTCCCACCATGATCACCATTATGTTAGGTTCTCGTGATTTGACAGATTGACGGACCAAATTACAGAGTAACATCAAACCAATCTTTGGAGCCCTAGGACCTAGCCTTCCTGGACTCAGAGAGGGCTCTCTCTAATGAAGCGAAGGATGTGAGCTTGTTCGCTTAGTTTGTTTAGATTTTAGGCTATTTTTTAAGTGTGTTTGTTTGTTTGTTTTTTAGTTGTTTGGAGGAAAAACTGATCAAGTGGATCAAAATAGAAGAAGAAAATGAGATCAACTGGGCTATGGGGTCAAAATCAAGCCAAGGATGTCAAGACAATGGGTAGGGTGTACTGCAGGGCCGATTTAGTATAACGAATGGATATTTCAGGTGGTTTATGAAGTGAAATGAACATCAAGTTTGTGCAAGACAAAGGGATCTTAAGCATAAATAGTTTAAACAGCAAGCATTCATGTGGTAGGGCTAACCATTAATCACTATGAATCAAACTCAAACTGATAGATGCATAAAATAAACATTCAGGTGATGCATAGGAGTATAAGACCCTCTAACTTTGGTAAAATCACCTTTAGTGGTTGAGAACACATGTAAGACAAACCAACAGATCAAAATGTGGAAAGGAAACTCCTAATCAACACATTTAAACTGATGAGAACTTTGAAATAATTCTGCAAGTATAGGCAGAGGGAAAGATCGAAACAAGACCTCTCTGATTTAACCTAGACAGTCAATACTTCAAAGGATATTTCTTTAATGAGGTTTAAACAGCTATGAGTAAGCAGGGCATACCATGAATCAAACAATATAGCATGTCATATTAGTCATTAAGGAAATAAATAACAAGTTCCTAGTGGACCAAAGGGCAGTTAGGAATCCTTTGACATGACTAAGAAAGATGAAAACATAGAAGCTGTAATTAATCAGGAAATTTGATAATCCTCCATGGGCATACCTCAAACTATTCTTTATTGATCTACAACAAGCAAGAAGCATGGATACATATGTGAAAGACTAAGAAAACATAACTGAAAAGAAGTAAAATACCATTTACCAAGCCATGGAATCCTGCACATAGATCCTCTCCATCATCTAGGCAAGCAAGTCAAGCTATTCACTCCATAAAACAAGTTCCATCATCAAAACTCATAACATATATTTCTCTAAGCTCAGTCAAGTTCTTAAGCTCTTCAAAGTCCAGCTTGTTTGCCAACTCTTCAACCAACAATATTACAATGATTCTCCATGATTTATATAGGAGAATGAGAAGATAAGCTTCACAAAACTAACTAGAAGCTCATAGGCTTAAAACAAATATTTGATTTTGTCCTTGAGGCTTTGCAAAGCTCAAGGCACAAAATACCTTCAAAATATCTATAAAATGATAAAAAAGGAAAAAATATTGACTTTCATGACTGACAATGGACAAAAAAGGCTTAACGGACATTTGGATAAGCCACTTCAGAAAATTGTCTTTTTTCCAAAATGCTACAAGAACGTAGCATCAGAAAATTGTCTGTCTTGCAGACCACTTTTGAGGGACCTCCCGATGTCGAAACGAGGCCCGTGATGGCTCATTGGAAAGCCCTAGATGTCTAGTTTTTGGAAATATTTGATTTTTTTCAAACGCATCCTCAGAAGTATGTCAAAAACTGAACTGAGTGAAAAAAACCAAAAAATAGCCCTTGTTGATATGTGAGGCAGAAAGTTAAAAAATCACTGTTTTTCACCTCTTTGAGGGACCAAAACACCTCCTTTGGATCTAAAATTTTCTGAGTATATTCCCTTGAATTTAATACATCTAATGATTCCACTCTCAACAGCTGAGGATGCTCCAAACAAAAATGGCAGCGCCCATGAATTTCTGCAATTAAGCCCAAAAATGTCAAAAAACAAAATCTTGTCAAAAATTGCTCAATTTTGGCGAGCAAGCCCCTCATGGGCTCTTAGAAACATGTAAGGAAGCTGAGGCCAATATTTCAAGTGCTGATGTGTCTTTCTCCACTTTTTCTACCAGGCACCTCTTTCGGGCAGCCTTGAGCCTTTTTTGAACAAGTTTGAGTTTTCTTCGGGAAAATTGGTTTAACTTCTTGTAGTGCCCGGTCATCTTCTTTTGTAGACTCAAGTCTCTATTAGCTTTCTCTAACTTTTCCTCCAAATGCTTGTTGGCCCTTTCAAGCCATGGTTCTCTATTATTTTCTATTTCTTGGGTGAGAAATTGAGTAAGAGGATAAGATCGAACAAGGGCTGCTTCTTCTTCCTTCTTTTTCTCCAAAGCTTTCTTGAGTCCCATAGTCCTAGGCCTCTTTCTCATTGGTTGCTCTTCTTCTTCAGTATCATCAAATTCGTCTATGAGCTCTTCAAACTTGGTTTGTGCTTTGGATACTTCCCTTTGGTATTTGAAAGCTTGGGCCTCAAAAACTGCCATTTGACCACTCATTTGTTTGTTTTGCATCTGTAGAACATGTATGAGGTCTTTTGACCATTCTAGATCAGCTTGCAGGTCATGAATTTGGTCTTCTCTATTTTGCAAAAGAGCCTCAAGGATTCTAGCTTCATTATCACTATCATCACTATCTATCTGTATGATATCAAACTCCCTTTCCTTTTCATGACTACTTTCCTCTTTTTCTTTCCCCTTGCCTTGGATAGACTTCTTGGTCCTCTTCCTCTTTGGCAGTTCAACAATGCTCTTTTTAGGCAGTTTGCCTCTACTTCTTAGCGCTCTTGTGACATTTCTAGTCACTGCTGGAGTGATCTTCTTCTTTGTTGATCTAGTGTTTCTAGACTTCACCACTTTTTGAGGAAGAGTCATGGCCCCTTGCCTAGGAGAGGCAGCTAGCACATGCTCTTGGATGCGTGGAGGAGAAGATAGAGGAGGTTTATCTACTTGTGTTTGCTCAACTTAGTCTTTTACCTTGTTGCCTCCATCATCATCTGCTCCAGCTTCAACTTTGTCACTGTTTTCTTCTGTTTGAAGATTTCTTTATTTGTCTTCACCACTACTATGCTCATGGTCACTGATTTGGTCTTTTTGCTCCATGCTTCCCTCTTTGGAATGCTCATTGTTTGGTGTTTGATTATCATCATCATTACTTGCTTGAGGTTTGTCTTGTTTCTCATCATAAGTGTCTTTTTGAGGACTGTCATGACCCTCATCATCATTGTTTTGGCTACCACTTTGTTTTTCATCTTGAGGACTACTATGCTCATCTTTGTCCCTGCTTTCTTCATGACTACTGTGCTCTTTACCTTCACTATTTTGTCCCTCATCACTAATATGCTTACTGCTATGTTGGCTGCCATCATGTTCCTCTTCATGACTGCTATGCTCAGCATCAATTTATTCGTGCTCATCATCATTTCCTTCTTCCCCACTGTCATGCTTAGATTCTTTACTTTGTCCCTCATCATCACTAGTTTGCTTCTTGTCACTTTGCCCTTCTTCATCACTAGTTTGCTTCTTCTCTTCTTCACTCTCAATCAAGGTGGATTTTGGTATTTTAGGAGTGGATCTGCTAGAAGAAGGAGAAACATGATGAGTGGATGGTGAGGAAGGCGCATGAGATGAAGAGGCGATGGCAAAATCGGGATGGGAGATGAAAGAGTCCCAAGAAACTCCCTTTTTCTCAAGTTGATGGAGGATGATGATCTTGATAAGGGGATGATGAAATAGACAAGCTTGTTGTTTAGTTGAGGGCTTCTTTTGGACAGTGGAGGCCATCTTGTCAATGCTTCTATATAGGAAGAAAGGTAGGTTTAGCAATTGGGTTCTTGTGAAATGCATAAGAAGCCTGATGTGATAGGCGTAAATCTGGGAAAAGCTCCCTTCACATGTGAAATACTTCATGATGACTTTCATGAGAGAGGCATAGCTGGTCAAAAAGTGGGAAAAAGGGAAAATAGCTTGGCAAGCATCCTAATGGTCTGGTTTTAGAAAGGTTTTGTAGTGATTGAGATCTAGGTATGTTTGTTTGAACCACTTTTCTCCTATATAGGGGATCTTAGTAGCTTTGGAGATAGCCCTAGGAGAGAGTTTGAAATCCATACCTGCTAGATGGACATGCTTTCCTTGCAGCCTAAAAGCAAACAAATGTGTCAAAGCAAGGTGACTTTTTACTTCTTGGACTTTTTGGAAAAATTCCAAGCACCCTACTTCATGAAAATTGAAGAGTATTGAAGGATATTCATTCACCTCTTGAGTTGTAATATGCTCATACCTATTGTGATACCCACTTCTGTTGTCCTTATTTGGAGGCATTTTTGCTCCTGATACCCTTTACTGACTTACCAAGATAAATTGTTCAAATGATCACTAGAATAGGTCCTCAACCAAAAAAAACACATTTTCCTCTTAATTACTATCTTTCTCTGTTTTTTAATCAAAGAGGGCACCTCTGAAAACCACTATGTTTCTCCCTTGAGTAATTATTATTTCTCTTTGATTATCATTGTTTTATTAAGGCTATAAAAACAATCCTTTTTGGATGAAGATCATTTTTTTTTTACCAAAACAATAGTCTCCCAGTCACTTAGTAAGCAGTTTTTAAAACAAAACTTGTGTCCCCTTTATAGATTGAAAAACCCAATTTAAACTTTCACAAGGCACTAGTCTTTCAAACGGTGATTTTCTGTGATTTTTGGCAAATATGGTTTTCTTGAAAATAGTTGGGTTCCTCCCTTTGAAAACACTGTTATATTTCTCTCCTAGGCTAGCAGATAAACTATTTCATGAAGATCAGTTTATTTGATCTGGATAAACATGGCAGTTTCAAGAGTAACTTGTGTTTTTTCTCTGAGCACTGGCCAACAAGTTATGTTTTAAGAGCAAACTGTTTTCTTTTTCTCTTAATTATTCAAAACAAGGAAACCCCTTCAAACTGTCAGCAAGCCTTTTCTTTAAACATTGTTGCCTTCAAAATAAAATGGGCCAAGAGCTGTAAACACCTTTGAAAAATGTGTTTTGCTGTGTTTGGAGGCGATCTTGTTGTGTAAAATTCAAACTTTGCACCTTTGAGGGTTTTTTTACAGCATGGGCCCGTGCAGGCAGGACCACGTTTAGCAGTGGTTGATGGGTCAGGCGGGTCTGAACAGGCAAACACACTGTGTTTGACATGTCGGGTCGGCCCTGGGCGCCGGGCACAGGTGTGCCGCGCACGTCTACATGTGCGCCTCGCCCTTCACAAGTTTGTTCAGTGAACGCCTACAGGCGCCACGCGTTCAAAAAGCTGGGGATGCTCTTAAAAAACGCTCTTAACTCTTGCCTTGAATTGGGTTTGCATAATGATGAATGACAAGTGGTCGAGATCCTTTATATTTGAAAAACCAATGTTTCCCTCATTTTGATTAAAAAAAAAACCTCTCCTTTTTTCTTTCAAAGAAACTTTTGAAAAGTGGTTTTGTGCATTTTTTAAGGGGTTTATTTATTTAACAAACACTTTACCTCCCTTAACAGTCTTTTTAATACTATCATTTCCACTTAATCACATGCCTTGTGAGACCTCCACAATTTACCTAGGTGATGTTATTTTGATTAAGGCTCGTAACAACACTACCACTGCCATCTTAAAACTTCTAAGTATCCCATTGTTTTATTAAGAGAAGAAAGTCTTGTATATCAGTTATGTTTTTCTTCATTTTGTCAATAAGGGAGGTCATTACAAAAACCATTGTTGCAGCCTTTCCAAATCAGAATGCAAATCCTCTATTTTTGTGAAGGAGGCCACTGTTATTGTTAGGCGCTTTGTATTAACAGTTTATCTTGACTGTGTGTAGACCTTCTATTTGTCCTGAAGAGAATCCCTACAACTTAATAATGTGCCCACTGTCTTTTAAATGAGCTGGAAAGAAACCTTTGGCACTTGCTCTTTATTCATCACTTGGATGGAGTTAGCCTTGATAAATCATAATGAAACTGTATAAAAAACAAGAATGCATTTTTACATAAATCATCTAGGTGGATTGTCTCTTCATGTGAGTTTGCAGAAGCCATTTTAAAACCATGCTTGTTCTACCTCCTTGGCCATCCATATGAGGTTGCTCTTAATTAAAAACTCCAACCTCGGATTATACTTTGAAGAGGCTTTTATAAACAGAAAAAAAGAGGCCTGTTAACACCATTATGCCAATCTCTTGCTTTTTATATGAAATAGGTCATTCAACCTATGAATTATCATTTATATCACCATTGTTTTTCAACTTGTCTTAACAAATGAAAACCTTTTTCAAACACAATTTTAGACCTTGCTATGCATCTTCTATTCATCCTTGGAGGAGGTGGCGCACAATAGCTTCTGAAATCACTTAAAAACATGTTGGCCCTCTGCTTATGTATGAAGGAGGCCACAAAAATGTCTTCCTAACCATCTGCCTTTTGAAGGAGGTTCTGTCATTTTGCTTCTAACCATCTGCTTTTTATGAAGGAGGTTATCTTTATTGTGCTTTCTAACCATCTGCTTTTCATGAAGGAGGTTTTGTCATTGTGCTTTCTAACCATCTTCTTTTCATGAAGGAGGTTATCATCACACACATGAAATTTCATTTATTGCAACACTGTGTCATGCTTTGTATGCTTGTTTGAAGAATGCCAATAGGAAACAAAGTAGAATTTGACATTCACTATTGATAAAATCATGTCCTCTTGCTTTACGAGGCTTTGTCTAAGATGCATATATCCTTTTGTAAAATATCACTGGCAACACAAAACCAGAAGAAATGTGGTTTATACATGGAGAGTGTTTGCTGCTAGGTATCATTTAACTGTCTTTTCCCTTGACTGTGTTGTCAGAGGTTTATTGAAGTTGCCTTTGACTACTTTTCAAAACCTAGGTTCAAGGTAACATAAGAAGTAGTTGTCTTCTTATTCCCTACATGATAATGCCCTTCGGAAAGATTATGCAGCACTACTTTTGGAGGAGGTCATGGAGCACCGCTGATCAGCATCTCATTTTACTTTATTTGCTTCATTGATGAGGAATGGTATCTGCTCTTCAGGCAGCATTTGGATTTACAACATGTACAGTTGTTTCTCTTTACTTTACAGCTCTCCACCTGCTCATTGATGGCAAACATTTTCAACATGAGAGACCTGTTTGAACTTATCCCTTTTTCTCTTATTTGCATATTGACCATCATTCAATTACACCCTTGCAGAGATGTAAAAACAGATGCTTTGGAACCTTGGAGAGCTCTTTTGGTGTTTCATGGAGATTTTGTCTGATCTAAGCATTTTTCTTCAGACAATGACAAACCTTCTCTTTTCCTGATTTGGATCTTTGTTGAACTTATTCTGACACGAGACAAAGTGACCTCTTAGTAGTGTGCGACCTATGGATAGAACAATGCTTGCTTTGCAGAAAAGGAACTAATTCAGGGTTGACTAGTACTAGACAGAGGCTTTTTGGCCTAGGATATCTTAGCCAAGGAAAACTCCTTAAACACCACTATCTAACTTTGGGACAACTTTCACATATTCTGAGTGTTTTCTTTGGCATGATCAGATTTTCAAATGACAAGATAGCCAAGGATAGAATTGCAGACACTTTGTCAACCTTTGGATAGTGAATGGCATGAGAAACAAGGGTAAATGATAGCAAGTAATTTACAGCTATGACAGCTATAGACAGGGTTACTTTGCTGAATCCAGTTGGGACTTGAAAACTGGGGTTTTTTCTCATCATAGGCTGACAGGAAGGGGTAGAAAGACAAAAAAAAAAATTGGGGTGTTTTCTAGATGACAGATTTGACAGTTTTGAGATCAGTTTCTAGAAAACTTAGCTAAGGAAACTAGTCGTCAATAACAGGTAAAAATACTGATGACTAACACATTATACATGATGTACATTTATAGTACAATGGTGTGACCTTTGGTTTCACATTCCAAGGTCACTTGGACTCCATTGTGACTTTTTGCATTCCACACCTACCCATGGAGGATTAGGTGTTCCAACATTCTCCCCCTTAATCCGAAGGGGTATGTGTGAGTCCAAGAAGAGAGTTGTAATACAAATCTGCAAAGTATACATGGCAGCACTTGGGCTGAATCAACTCTCTGAAATGTTGGAAAAAAGAGGTGGTTTAAGGATGATCACCAACACTGGAACGTAATACTTGTTGCAGTTCCCGGAACTCTTCCAAAACTGGCAAGAAGCTTAAAGCTTCTGCTAGAGGAATTTTCCCTCATAAAAAAGGGAGACCTTCAACCTAAAAGAAGGGAGGTCTACATCCTGTGATGGTTTAAGGATGACCAACAACACTAGAATGCTTGAAGTGCTTGAAGCATTTCCTGGAACTCAACCAAAGTTGGCAAGAAGCTGAAGGCTTATGCTAGAGGAAGTGTCCCTCATATATGAAAGGGAGACCTTCAACCTAAAAGAAGGGAGGTCTAAAACCTATGATGGTTTAATGTTGTCCACCAACCAAAGGCATGCGCATGGGAATCTATGTCTCTGGTTACATCTTTGAATCTAGAATGACGAATTGTGGCTCAGGCTCACTTGAACTGCTGTGTCTCTGGCTACAACTCTGAACATGGAATGAGAGATTATGGCTCAGGCTCGCTTGATCTGATGTCGAAGCTTGTATATGACCACCATTTTTCCCCCTGTCAGGGACAAGGTGAGATGATGGAAAAAACTCAACTGCAAGTTTGCTCAATATTCGAGAACAAGTTCTAACATGTGTCTTAAACATCTTCTTGGTTGTTGATGCCCATTGCCAAGAAGCGATCCATCCAAGATGAAACTTTGTTCTTTCAAGAGGCTTGTTTCTAAAGCATATGTCTGAAGAATGGGTGTGCCGACCACAGTGCTTACATGGATGAATATAAAAAAAATGATCTTTCATATGGCCAACTCGATCACAGTGTTGGCATTTTACAATCTACTGTTGTGGAAGCGGAACAGGATCTGGAACAGCTGCAGGTGAACTATCATACAGGAATCCGACACTCTGAAATATGATGGGCTTGGTGTAGTCTGGAATATGAAAGGACACATCCTTGTCATATCCAAGACCAGTTCAGTGCTTGTTGTGGACAAGCTCTTCCCAAGGTCTGATGATGGGCTTGAGAAGTGCAGGTTGAACTGCTGCATCTACATGTACATCTTCTCTTGTACAAGGAACTGAATGTGAATCAACTTCAACTTTACAGACTTGCTGCTGATGGGAGTCCTTCTCAATCTTCTGAACAGAAACAGGTTTAGAATGGTGACTCTTTTGCTGAAGTTCATCTTGTTGGAGCTGAGATTCCAACTTCAAAAACTCAATCTTTTCTTGTGCATCTTGCAAACAACTTTGAATATTACAAAGAGCATTCTTGCTCATTTTTATCATATCATCAACATTGGAATGAATGAGGTTTTTCAATAACTCTAATGCCTCATTGATTTTAGCCATTTTCTCAACAACTTAGGCTCAAAAATTAAAGGGTGTCGGCTTCAACCAAGAATGCACCCGTTTACAATGTGATTCAACTTACTTTCAGAAAAATAAAAATTACTTCAAAGAACTTCCAGCTATGGAAATCTCAAAGTACAAAATATGCTTCTCAAATTATGGAGGACTTAAAGGTATAGACTTGACTGTCTAACCGGAAAGAAATAATGACTTACATCAAAAATTTCTCAAAAACTTCAAATTTACTGATTGCAACTATGAAGAAGCAATATTCACTCATAATACAATGTCAGTTCAATACAATATTTCTGCAAAAATGTGCAGCAAAAACTACTGTGCAAGAGGCCTTTAAGGCAGCTGATTTTTCTTCTTCAAAGAGTTGTTTGACACCAAAAAACAACAACTCAACTCAACTCAACAAGAGGAGGAGATATTTACAAGCTTGGATGCTTGACCTTGCTGTACTGCAGAATGCAATAGAGCTTAAGAGAAACTCCACAAATCAGAAATTTTGTGTCCAAATAATGAATGCCACTGTTGTTTTGAAAATGATGATCAATTTTCAATGTCTTCACATGTAAATATCTTGCAGAAAATCACCCTTATATCAATGCCACAAATCATATAATGTAAACTGGACTTTTCTCTATGTATTCAATTCATCTGCTCACATGCCATTTCCTCTTTCTCTGTTGTTTGTTTCCTCTTCCTCTCTCTTTGTTTTTTACTTCCTTTCTTCCTCTCTCTCTGCTCTATTTTTTTTTTTTTAATTAATTTTTTTGGGATTAATTAAAATAAATTGAAGGATAAAAAATTTAAATATTAAAAAAGGCAAAAAAATTGTGGGGGGTATTATATGGGAGGATGGGTGGATTTTAGATGGGAGCGGTATTTTTTGTATTAAAAAAAAAAAAAAAATTAAAGGGTGTAGAGGCCGAGTAGAGTCGTGTTAAGGGGGCTGGGTAGAGCGTAAGGGGAGCGAGTGGAGTCGGGTGAGATGGGTGGGGAGTCGGGGTAAGTGCGAAGGGGAGGGTGATGAGGGTTTGAGAGGGGGGCAGGAGGCGGGGGGGCCGAAAGGCCGTGAGGGGAGTGAGGATGGGGAGGGGGCGGATTGACTGTGTGAGGGGGAAGGTGTAAGGGGGACGGCCAAGAGTGGAGAGGGTCATTGGGGAGAGGGGTGTGGGAAGGGGTTAGTGTAGGGAGGGCATTGTTGAGAGCCGAGGGTAGGGTATGCACAGGGAGGGAGGCGAGCGTCGTAAGGGGGAGGGGTCGAGTTGAGTGTAGCGTAGGTGATGAGGGTGCAGGGCAAGTGAGAGGGGGATGACTATGCCATGGGTGAGAAGGGAGGGGATCTCGGTGGCCGCGGGTGAGAAGGGAGGGTAGAGGCGTATGGAGGGAGAAAGGTCGAATGTGCCAAGGGAAATAGCGGGTGAGGGGAATGTGGGATGTGTTGTGTGAGAGGGAGAGCGGGTAGGGGATAGCGTGGGTAGGGAGGGCCGAGTGCAGGGGTGGGCCGAGTGCAGGGGTGGGCCGAGTGCAGGGGTGGGGGAGTGTGTGGGTAAGGGGAGGAGGCCTGCGGCCTGTGAGATGGAGATGGCCATGTAGCCGGGTGGGGAGTGATAATGTGAGGGGGTAAGGGTATGGGTTGTGTGCGTAAGGGAGTGAGGGTAAGGGTAAAATGACAATTTTATTTTGTTTTTTTGTTTTTTTTTTGTTTAACAGCAGAGGAGTAAAACAACAGAATATAGCGAGGATTTGAGACTTTAAAATAGCAGACTTTTGTGTTTTCAAGTAATACTGCAGGAAGAAGACTCAGAAATTTTCAGAGAATTGCAGAGCAGCTTTTAGATAGTAAAATACAACAGCAGAGGTTTGCAGAAATTTTGCGGACTTTTCCAAATGTATAGCAGAATTTGAAAAATAATGTGCAGAAATTGGAGAAAATTTTCCAGTAAAAACTCAAAAATCTTTCCATAAACTTCTTCAAAAACCCACTTTAAACAGTATTTTCAGCAGCTCTACAAAATGCAGAATTTAATAGGCAGAAATTGCAGGAAAAAATTGGAGAATTTTAATGAGCAATTAGAAAACCTGCAACACCAAGATGCACAATGTTGCTCTTCTTCAAAACCAATTTCTGAATGTTGCTCTTATTCAAAACCAATTTCTGAATGCTGCAGAAAGATTGATGAATGCGGCAAAAAGGATTGTTGTAGAGAATCTTTGACTGCTGCAAAAATTATCAGACTTTTTTCAGATATGTACAAGCCATAAACACAAATGGCTCACTCAATGTTGAGCTGGTTATGAACGTATCGGCTCTGATACCATGTTAAACACACACATGGTGTATGAGAAAGATAAAAACACACACACAACAAGAAACTCAACACACAATGAAGGATAAGCGTGTAGCTCTATTATTTTTCCATTATACATGATGTACATTTATAGTACAATGGTCTGACTCTTGGTTTCACATTCCAAGGTCACTTGGACTCCATTGTGACTTTTCACATTCCACACCTACCCATGGAGGATTAGGTGTTCCAACAAGAACACATGTAAGACAAACCAACAGTTCAAAATGTGGAAAGGAAACTCCTAAACAACGCATTCAAACTGATGAGAACTTTGAAATAAGTCTGCAAGTGTAGGCAGAGGGAAATATCAAAACAAGACCTCTCTGATTTAAACTAGAAAGTCAATACTTCAAAGGAGATTTCATTAATGAGGTTTAAACAGCTATAAGTAAGCAGGGCATACCATCAATCAAACAAGATAGCATGTCATAATAATCATTAAGGAAATAAATAACAAGTTCTTAGTGGACCAAAGGGCAATTAAGAATCCTTTGACATGACCAAGAAAGATGAAAACATAGAAGCTAGAATGGATCAGGAAATTTGATGTGCCTCCATGGGCATACCTCAAACTTATTCTTTACTGACCTACAGCAAGCAAGAAACATGGATACATATGTGAAAAAATAAGAAAATATAACTGAAAAGAAGCACAATACCATTTACCAAGCCATGGAATCCTGCACATAGATTCTCTCCATCATCTAGGCAAGCAAGTCAAGCTATCCACTGCATAAAACAAGTATGATCATCAAAACTCATAACATATATGCTCAAAGCTCAGTCAAGTTCTTAAGCTCTTCAAAAATGCAACTTGCTATTCAAATCTCCAACCATATTACAATGACTCTCCATGAGTTAAATAGGAGGAATAAGAGGATAAGCTTCACAAAACAAACTAGAAGCTCATTGGCTTAATACAAATAATTGATTTTGTCCTTGAGGCTTTGCAAAGCCCAAGGCACAAAATATCTTCAAAAATATCTTAAACAGCTAAAAATGGTAAGAACATTGACTTCTAATCTCTGACATGGAGTTAAAAATATCTAAACGCACATTTGTATGGTCATATTCAAAAAACTTCTTTTTTAGCCAAAATGCTACAGGAGCGTAGCAGTAGAAAGATGCATGTTTTGAAAACAACTTTTGAGGGACTTCCTGATGTCTAAATGAGGCCCGTGATAGCTCGTTGGAAAGCCCTGGATGTCTAGTTTTTGGAACTCCTTGAATTTTCTCAAAATGATCCCTAGAAGTTTACAAAAAAGTGGACAGAGTGAAAAAACCCAAGAGGTTCTCATCTGCTGATATGTGAGGCAGAAAGGTGAATTTTGACTGATTTTTGTCTCTTTGGGGGACCAAAACACCTTCTTTGGATCTAAAAATTTGTGAGTAGATGCCCCCAAATTTAATACATCCAAAAAAGTGACTTTCATAAGCTGAGGATGCTCCTAGCACACAAGGCAATGCCTAGAAAAATGTACAGTTACGGCCAAAAAACACAAAAAAAAAGATCATGTCAAAATTTGCTCAATTTTGGCGAGCAAACCCCTTATGGGTTCTTAGAAGCATGCAAGGAAGATGAAGCCAATATTTCAAGTCTAGATATGTCTTTTTCCACTTTATCCACCAGGCGCCTCCTTCGGGCAATTTTGAGCCTTTCTTGAGCAAGTTTGTGTTTTCTTCGGGCAAATTGGTTCAACTTCTTGTAATGCCCGGTTATCTTTCTATGTAAACCCAATTCTTTGTTTGACTTCTCTAATTTATCCTCCAAATGCTTTTTGGCTCTTTCAAGCCATGATTCTTTATCATTTTCTATCTCTTGGGTAAGCAATTGTGTGAGAGGATAAGATCAAATAAGCGTTGCTTCTTCTTCCTTCTGTTTCTCCAAAGCTTTCCTAAGACCCATAGTCTTAGGACTTTTTTTTTACTGGCTGCTCCTCTTCCTCAATATCATCAAATTCACCCATACACTCTTCAAGCTTGACTTGTGCTTTGTATGCTTCCCTTTGTTATTTGAATGCTCGAGCTTCATAAATTTCCATTTGCCCACTCATTTGTTTATTTTGCATTTGTATAAAATGTATGAGGTCCTTTGACCTTTCTAGATCAGTTTCTAAGTCATGTATTTGGGCTTCTCTGTTTTGAAAAAGTGACTCAAGAATTCTAGCTTCATCATCTCTAGCATCACTGTCTATTTGTATGATGTCAAACTCCCTTTCTTTTTCATGACTACTCTCCTGTTGTTCAACTTTTTCTTTGCCCTTGCTTTGGATAGACTTCTTTGCTCTTTTTCTCTTTGGAAATTCAAAAATACTCTTCTTAGGCAGTTTTCCTCTACTTCTTAGCGCCCTAGTGACATTACTAGTCACTGCTGGAGTGATCTTCTTCTTTGCAGATCTGGTGTTTTTAGCCTTTGGTGCTTTTAAAGAATGAATCATGGCCCCTTGCCTAGGAGAGGCAGCAAGCACATGTTCTTGGTTGTGTTGAGGAGAAGAGAGAGGAGTTTTTATCACTAGCACTTGTTCAACTTGATCTTTTACATTGTTGCCTCCATCATCACCTGCTTTGCTGCCCTGTTCACTGTTTTCCTTATTGTTTTGAATTTGTTTAGGGCTATCAGCTTCATCATCCTTTTCTGCTGCTTGACTATCTTCACTGTCTGTTTGTGGACTGCCTTGTTTACCCTCATCACTGTCTTGAATTTGTTGAGGGCTTCCTTCATTATGACTGTCTTCTTTATCATTTTGCATGTTGCCATTATCTTCACTGTTTTCTTTAGACTCTGTGTGTGGGCTGCCATCATGGTCACTACTTTGCTGGGAGGTGCTTTTTTCACTGTCCCTTTGATTGGTTTCATGACTTTGTTGAGGACTGTGGTGTTTCTCATCACTACCTTGAACATATTCCCTTTTCTTTTCATCATCACTACCCTGATATTCTTCATCATCACTATTCCCTTGCACATTTTCACTGCTCTGTTTAGGGCTGCTTTTCTCTTCATCCTCACTAATTTGTTGAGTATCACTGACTTCCTTATCCTTTGGGGATATTTCTTCACCATCAATAGTATACTCATGGTCACTGCCCTGTGGTTTGTCACTTGGTTCATGCTCACTACTTTGCTTAGTGTCCCTATGTTCCTCATCATTACTAAATTCATGCCTGCTTTCATAAGACTGCTCTTTTTCACTATCAATCATAGGATATTCTTGCTTTTGAGGATTATTTTGACTTGATGAAGGAGAGACATAGTGAGTGGAGGGTGAGGAGGATATATGAGATGGGCCATGAGATGAAGAGGCAGTGGCAAAATCTGGATGAGAAATGAAAGTCTCCTAAGACATTCCTTTCTTTTAAAGCTAGTGAAGGATGATGATTTTGATGAGAGAATGATGGAAAAGACTGCCTTTTTGCTAAGCAGGAGGTCTCTTTTGAACAAGGAAGGACATCTTGTCTATGCTTTTGCCGAGGAAGAAAGGTAGGTTTAGCAACTGAGTTCTTGTGAAATGCATGAAAAGCCTGATGTGATAGGAATAAATCCGGGAATACCTCCCTTCACATGTGAAATACTTCATGATAACTCTCATGAGGGGGGCATAGCTGCTCAATAAGTGAGAAAAAGGAAATATAGCTTGGCAAGCATCCTGATGGTCTGGCTTTAGGAAGGGTTTATAGTGATTTAGATCCAGGTATGCCTGTTTGAACCACTTTTATCCTATATAGGGGATTTTAGTTGCTTTGGAGACAACCCTAGGAGTGAGTTTAAAGTTCAGACCTGCTAGGTGGACATGTTTTCCTTGCAGCCTCAGGGCGAACAGATGTGTTAAGGGAGGGTAATTTGTGACCTCCTAGACTTTTTGGCAAAAATAAAGGTAGCCTACCTCATGGAAGTTGAAAAGAAATGAAAGGGAGTCATTTATTTCATGAGTTGTAACAGGCTCAAACCTTTTGTGAAATCCACCCTTGCTGGCCTTCTTTGGAGGCATTGTTTTGTTTAGGCTTTTCCTTCAATCTCTTACCAACACAGGTCTTTGACTGAATTAAGCCTTTCTTCAAACACTGTTTTCCCCTCTTGCAAGACTGTATTTTTCTATGAAAATAGGTCTATTTCTCTAAACTGTGTTTCTTTTCATCACTTTGCAAACACATTTTTGTCTTTGAAAACAGGCCTTTTTTCCTTTAGCACAGAAGTTGTTTTTCTCTTTGTGGATTGTGTTTCTTTTTTAAACAATCAAACCAAACAAATTTTTAAACTGACAAGGTTCCTTCCTCCTTAAACATTGTCTTGTTTTCTCTTAGTAAACATGGTGGTTTTAAGAATAAACTGTGTTTTTTGCCTTCATTGCACTGTGTCTTTTTCTTAACAAAATTGATTCTTAAAACCTCTCAAACTCAAAAACTTAGGCAAAGAAAACAGTAAATACCTCTTAAAAATGTGTTGTGCGCTTTTGGAGATACTTTCACTGGGCAAAAAATCCGATTTATGGTGAGCTGAATGTCTTTTGAGAGGTGTTATTCTCTTGTGCACAGACGCGTAGCACCTGCACGCGTTGTGGTGTTGTCGAGTCGGGCACTGGGCGCCCTCTGAACGTCGGGCAAGCAAAGACCACAGGCGCATCGTGCTATTTTACAGGAGCATCGCGTCGTGTGCAGAAGCCTTTGCAAAGATGCTACAGGCGCGTCGCGCTAACTTATAGGCATGTCACGTCGTAAAACTTCTTGTCAAATGCTTGTCCAAGGTTCAAAAAACGTTTTCTTTTGTCCCTTTGCACAATAGAAAATGACCTTCTTCTTTGAGAGATTTTATAGCTCTTTTTAAAACATTTTTGAACGCTTTTTCCCTCCTTGTGGTGATTTTGGCATTCTACTTTTGCCTTGGTGTTTGTAAATAAAAAATGGCTTTCTTTGTTTTGTTGAGGGCTTGCCTTTTACCAATTGCATTATCCCTTTTTTGAAAGGTGTCTTCTTTGAAGATTGAAACTTGTGCCATGAGTATGCTTCTCACTGAGAGATACAAAACAAAACATTACTATGTGTATTTTATGATAGTTTCTTTAAAACAATTGTTGTGTTTGCCATTTGTCCAAAACATTGTATCTCTCAAACTTGTCTATTAATGACACCTTTCTTCAACCATAGTGTTAACAATTGGAAACATGACCATCTGCTCATTTTGAAGGAGGTCATCTGCAACTGTGGGAAGTGGGCCCTCTACTTGTTATGAAGGAGGCCATGCCATTCAGATCACCTAGATCCCTTGAAAGCACTGTTGACCCTCTGCTCATTAGTGAAGGAGGTCCTTTTAAAACATTTTCTGGGCACTCTTTGATATTTTTAGGTTTCAACTTTATGCATCCAAGCTCTCTCTGTCAAGAAAGTTTCCCTCAAAACTTTGACCTTGTCCTTATCATCTGAAAAGGCTTACAAAAACATCACTACTGCAGCATCTCAACATAATTATGTAAATCCTCTATTTATGATGTGAAGGAGGTATTTTCATATGAGTTTTCTCTGTTACTTTGAATAGACCATTAGGGGTAAAATGTGATCTTTTTCACTTGTCATTCTTGAATATCTTCAAACAAAATGAGTGCCCTCTGCTTATTACCGAAGGAGGAACTTTCAACATACTCTATTTATCATTTGAAGACTATTTTTGGACAAGTTGTCTATGGGCCCTCTACTTATCATGAAGCAGGCAATGTTTGACAAACTACATGGGCGCCTTTTTTGACCTCTGTTAACCAACTGAAAATTGTCCATGAACAAATTGTTTGTGGATCTTTAGACAAACTATGTTTATCATTCAAAAGAGATCATGTGCTTGTTATTTAAGGGAGACTTCTTTAGGACTGTGAGGGGTGCCCTTTCTTCTATGGAAGGAGGTCTTTGATCTGACAGTGTTATCCTTTGAGAAAGGATATCTTCTCCAAATTTGGGCCCTCTGAGACTTTGCCTTTATCCTCTGCCTATATTTTGAAGGAGGCTTCCAAAAAATAGTGTTTGTGACCCTTCCGAACTACTATAAGGCCCCTTACTTATTTTTTGATGGAGGTCCTTTAAAACTATAAAACTTCATTCATTTCAAAATTGTGACCTCTGTCTGTTTGCTTGAAAAATAAAAATAAAAGGCAACAGTGAACCTTTGGTATTTACCCTTGATGAAATCATTTGAATCATAATGCCCTTTGCTTCATGAGGACATGTACATCCTTTTTGCATAAAATCGCTATGCAAATTTCAGGAGCAAATAATGTGCTTTGTAAATGGTGAGTGCTCACTGCTATGTATCCCTGAAACAGATCTTTCTTCCCTTGACTGTGTTTTCATAAGGTGTGGTGAACTTGTCTGTGACAGTCTTTCAAAGTGTAGTTTATGATGAGGTATAAGAAGCAATTGTCCTTCTTATACCTTCATTATGATGCCTAATTTTCTCTAAAGCTCTTTTTTCCAGAATACTATCACTGTTGGTTGTGCAAGGTTGATTTGTAGGGCTGGCCACAATCTACACTTTTTTCTGACTTCCATAGTAAACTGACACAGCATGAAACTTTCTCCTGGGGTGCTCTTTTTGCTCATACTTTGCTTAGTGTCATCAATCAGCACATCCCTACAGAGATGTAAAAATAAATGCTTTTGAAGTTTGGAGGGCTTCTTTGATGTTTCATTGGGATCATGCCTGATCTAATCATATTTCTTCACACAGGGAAACTCCTTCTTTTTTCCTGATTTGAACATTCCTGAGCCTTGCTAGAAACAAAACAAAGTGACCTCTTTGATGGTGTGTGACATAGGGATAAACAAGGGTTTTTCTTTGGCAAATAACAAGATATGATGGCTGACTGATATTGATGACAGGGTTTTTGGCTCAAAATAGTCTCGCCAAGGAATTTTCCCTAAAACACCACCACCTAGACCTACATACTTTGTCATGGATTTTGAATGGCTTCTTGGGCATGAGTAGGATTATCACATGAAAAAGTGATCAGTGAGAGAGGGGTAGACACTTTGTTAAATTTTGGACAATGAGATTTATGGAAACAGGGGATTTTGATAGCAGAGAGACGAAACCTATGACAGCTTATAGACAGGGAGACTTTGTTGAATGATGATAGGTAGGGAAACTAAAGACTATTCTCATCATAGGCTGAAAAGGAGAGGGGTAGGAAGACAAAAATTTGTTTGAGATGTTTTCTAGATGACAAATTGACAAACTGAGATTAGCTTCTAGAAAACTCAGCCAAGGAATCTAGTCATCAAAACTTGCAAAAATATTGATGACTAACAGTGGCTCCATTTGGGGAGGGCAGCTCCTTTTCAGGGGGTGTCCAGAATTGCAGATCTCTGGCTTGTGAAGACCAATGCCTTATCCATTGGCGCAACTTTCTCTCTTTCTTGATGCTATTTCTGAAAATTTACAGCATGATTAGCAACAACCTTATCTCTACCTACCCAGCTATATCTCCTAACATTTTTTCTTCTTTAGGTGCACTTGGACTAGCAACCCTTTGATATGATATTTTTTAAAAAATGAAAACTATCTAATTCTACACTTATATCTTCCGGGAGTTCAGATTAAACTAATAAACTCCTTTGTTTCTCTACCTATACTACAATCAACTGTCAAGATTAAGTTGTTTGACAGGATTTCATTCGCTAGATTAAAACATGAAATTGAAAAATGATCAAATCAGGATTAGATGGTCTGATTTGTCATGCGTTTGTGGCATAAAAACAAGCTGCACACAAACATTATTTATGTACAAGGTGAAACTTAGAAAAATCAGGGCCAAGATATACAATTTGTTTTTCATCCCTATTTTTCTCTTTGGTTTTGTTTTGAGCGTGTGGAACCAGCATTATTTTCCTAATCTACTTTCATTTATAAGTCAAGCTTACACAATTTGACTATCATCTCTCTCACTAACTTATCAACAATCAATTTAAAACATGCTCAGTTATGATTAGGCTAGATAACTGAACAAGATATCTTTTGAGCACTAGTAGTGGCATTTAGACTTGCACACTTTCATCATGACTATTTTTTGAACATGGGGCTTTTCATGATGTTTTAAAACTGCCCTCTTTTTCTACTTTTCTATTGTTTTTGTATTTTATGTTTTTTGATTTATTTTTCCAAGCAATGGTATGTACAATGGTTGAAAAATCTGAAACTAGAACTCCTGAAAACGGTGGAACTTGAGCATCTTATCTTCATAAGGATTTCCTTATGCTCTTGGTCCACTCAGCTCTTGAAAAGAAAAGTTTGGAAAATTTTCTCTTGTAAGTATAAGATAAGGATTCATGTATGAATATCTAAACAACCTTGTGTCTTCCTGCTATGCTTCTTTATACCTTTGATCTCCACTTCTCCTTTTGATGTACATAGTTTTCAAATAATGCAGATATTCTTTGTCATTTTTAAAACATATGATGACATCATCAAGGTACATCATGACAAGGAAATTCAGAACCGGGAACATAGCTATTCTGAGGGCATCTTCGGTGTTCATTGGTTTCGGACCAATTGGTTTGAACTTGAAGTTGCCACTAGTGTATTTGAAGAAATCTTTGAGCTGATCTATTTGAAGTGGTATTATTTGATGGTATCGTGAAAAATTATCACTCAAAGCCACATGATTAGAAATTCCTAGTTTTCTTATGATATGATTTGTTTTTGGAAGGGGATGATTGTTGTTTATGAGAGGTTTATTTATGTTTCTAAAATCTAAACATAACCTGTGTTTAGTTGTCTTCTTTTCGAGTGACCATGTTTGACAAGAGTTTTTGTGTTCTTTTTTGAAAGGATGATATCTAGAGAGGACATCATTTCTATGGTGTTTTGTTTTCATTTTCCGGCATATGCTTGTATTGTGAAGAATCTTGTCTAGTCTTGTATTCATTAATTTCTTATATAGAGACAAAATCCTAGGTAATTTTAACAGCTCAAGTTTTTCACAATTGTTTTCATCAGTTTCCTTATCATCAAAACTAGTGAATATCTTCTTAGGATCTGTCGAATTACTAGCAATGGTTAACACTTCATTTGGAGGATTGCAATCTTTAGAGGGTGAAGCGCTAATATATGGCAAGAACATAAGGCTTTCTGGCTTCCGGTTCCCCAAGATTGTTTTGTTATGCAAATATTTTAGTGGCTTTAAATCAAAAGAGAGGTTTAATTGTTTGTTTGATACTTGTATTGGGTTGAGATCGCTAGTTTGAGAATTTAAAATGATTTCTTCTTCCGAAGTTTTAGTTTCAGTTTCTGGTGAATCAAGTTTTATTTCATCAAAATGCAAGTGTATCTGGTCATGATAATTTTGAGTATCAAATTCATCATACAAAAGTTGGTCTGGCTGTGATATTATGCTTGAATTGGTTTCAGTTTCACTTGTGTTTTCATCAGTGTCATCTTCTAGGTGTAAGATGAAGGAATCCATGTTTGAATGTATGGAATAAAGAGGTATGTTTTCTGGTTTCTCTTGACTATTGACCATATATTTCATGTGTGATTCACGGTATAATCTCCTTGGTTGGTTGAAAATTGGAATAGTAGCATAAGACATGTCTAATTGAATATTTCCTTGAAGTTTAGCCCCCCAGGTTCTAGATAAAAGCATTCCATATTTCGGGGGAATGTCTGCTACCACTATGTCCATAACCAAATGTTTAGCTGGGACTTGTGCCAGATTTACACACAGGTCTTTAATTAGGCCCAAACATTTGACTCCACTCGAATTGAAAGAGTACAAGTCTTTGTAAGGTTTGGTTATTTCTAAGCCTAATCTGTCCATTATCACTTTAGGCATGAGATTATGAGAGGCACCGGAATCCAGCATAGCGTTATGTAGGATCTGGTCATGTACATTCAAGCTAATGTAAAAAGGAGGAGTGGTTCCTTCTTGATACTTTCCTTCTATCTTTGGTCCAAATAACAGTTCGGGGGTGTCATCAGCTAAGTGCAAGGTGTCAGTATCATTTCCTATGTTTAAGATTTTCATAACCTGGGATTTATAGGAACTTTGAGCTATTAGTTCAGTTAGGGGCATATTTATTTTAATTTTAGCAATTTCCCCTTCGAAACTGAAAGGTACTTGAGCTTTTGACATGTTTGCATCAGTTTTTTCAGCCATTACCTTCTCTATTGATCTGTCTTTTTTATTTTGATGTGGAGCTTTGTTCAAAACAGTATTTTCAGGAATTTTGGTGGAAGTGTTGGCATAGTTTGGGTTAATCTTTGATTGGCTAGTTTTGTCTTTGTTTAGATCAGTTTTCTTAGCCATAATATTAACGTTGTCTACTAGTTTTTTAAGAATAGCTTCAGGAGTTTTCTTGACAGCAAAATCTGAATTGTTCCTTTTTAAGTTTTCCTGGTTTTTCTTCGAGTTTTCTTGGTTCTTACTTCTGAGATCATATTGCCTATGGAATTCCATTATGGAATTTTGTAAACCGATTTCAAGATTTTCAAAATCTTCACAGTCAGTTTCATCTTGGTATGAGGAGAAGAAAGCTTGTTCTTCTTCCGTGAGATAAACCTCACCCTCACTATCAGAGCCTATCAGTTTTAGATGATTTTCCTCAATATGTTCAATGTCTCTTTCTCCTTCATCAAGATAATTATCTTGGAAAGGAGGTCAGATTTGCTGATCATTGTCTCTCGGTTTGATTTGTGGTGGGTCCCTTCTAAAGTTTTGATTCTGGTTTCTGATTTGTGGATTTGGCTGGTTGTCCCTAGGAGGTGTTCTATCACTGAGACTTATTCTTTCCATCATTATTTCCATATTTATTTCCAGGTTGTCTATTTTGGCATCAGAAGAGGATGTGGAGGGAAAGGTTTCATCTCGGTAAGTGACCTTCTTTTCTGATCTCATCCTAGCCCTCTTTTCAGCAAGGTTTGCTTCCGCACTAATAGCCCCCTTTTGCATTTCTTCTACAGTTGTAGGTTCTCTTTCTCTTAGCTGATATGTCATATCCGGATCGAAACCTTCCGGAAATTTCGCTAGAGCTAAGTTGGGTGGAGGTTTCATGTTAGGTGGGAGAGCGTTATAGACACTGTTTAATCTGGTACAATAATCTTGAACACTTTCTCTTGTGTTCCTCTTAAGACTATTATATTCAGAGAGGACTTGAAGTGGGTTTTTCTTGATTTCCCATTTGTTTATGTAAGTTTGGTACAACGACAGGAGATCATGTATGCTATGAGGATTTAAGCCTTTAAACCATATTTTAGCTTCGCCTCCTAGGCTTCGGGCAAACATTCTCATCTTCATGGTTTCTTCATCTAATTCCATCTAATCAAAAGCATCATTCATTCTATCTACATGTTGTTGGGAAGTAGTCGATTCGACCCCGGTGAAGTGTGGGATCCTAGACTGATATTCATTTGGAAAAGGTGCCAAAGGCTGAGGTAACACTAGAGGTGCATACCATGCTGCCATGATGGGTAGTACTGGTAAATTTACAAGTGGAGGATTTGGTACATGAGATGAAGTGATTTGCACAGTGGAGTTGTGAGCAAGAGTTCTAGAGGTGCTTGGACTGGCAAAATGATTTTGAGTAGACTTGGGATGGAAAGAGCTAAAGTGGTGGAGGAGCTGAAAATCAGGTGGAGTAGTAGGAGATGCTTCTCCGCTAGAACTCTGCTGCAAGTCTAAGGGCTCAAGATCGTAATGGTAAAAGCTAGGTTGTGACTTGGTTCTAAAAAGATTTCTTGTATGGCACAAGTCAAAAGTTTGGTCTAGCAAGGATGTAAGATTTTCAGGTACAGAGCTTGCTCTATGAACGCTCCTATTGGTGATTAAACTACTAGTTTTAGAATTTTGCCACAAAATATTTTCTGGGTCATCAACTACGGTAGGAGGATTCAAGTCCGAATGAGATCTAGTGTGAATTCTTTGTGAAGCCATATTTCAGATTCAAACTTTAGAGAGGCTGAAAGTTATGAATGTTTTCAACAACTTGTCTTCTCTAAGTTTTTTCAAACTAGCTCAGTGTATGATTAAAACTTCTTCGAATTTTCAAGGTTGTTTGTAAAGCAGTCTTATAATAGTTTATGGAAGCTTAGAAAAGTTTTCAAAAAGGCCTACTGGAGGCTAGTGGAGTCGCCAGGTGGATTTTGGTTTGGTTTTTAGAAAATATATGATCTATTATCCACCACCAAAACTGATATGAACAGCCAATCTAAAAAAAATGTTTTTTGGGGTTATTTTCTAAGTTTTTAATGTGTAGTCTTATTTGTAAGAGTGTCCTAAATTTGTTTTCAGCACTTATCAAAGGTGATGAAACAAAGAGAGTTTACTCTAATGGCTTTATCAGCTGATTTTCTGATTTAATCTGAAGGACTAATGAGTCAACAACAGTTTTCTAAACAGTCATGAACTCAAAAATTCTCACCGTAATCGCCATTATGTTAGTGTGGCGATGAGGTGGCTGATAATCACTGGATATTCTTGAGTCAAGGGATTTCTGAAGTTCTTAGGTATACTTGGTTTGTCACTCACTCAGAAAAGTCCCACCATGATCGCCATTATGTTGGTGTGGCGATGAGGTGGCTCAATAGTATAGTGTGCTTAGTTCAAGAGGGGCTTTCTGTGAGTCTTGAAAGATGTTCAAATTTATATTAACTCAGAAAAGTCCCACCATGATCGCCATTATGTTAGGGTCATGTAATTTGGCAGATTGGCTGACCAAATGACGGAGTAACATCAAACCAATCTTTGGAGCCCTAGGACCTAGCCTTCCTGGACTCAGAGAGGGCTCTCCCTATGAAGCGAAGGATGTGAGCTTGTTTTCTTAGTTTTTTTAGACTTTAGGCTAGTTGTTAAGTGTGTTTGTTTGTTTGTTTTTAGTTTTTTGGAGGTAAAACGGATCAAGTGGATCAAAATAGAACAAGAAAATGATATCAACTGGGCTATGGGGTCAAAAGCAAGCCAAGGATGTCAAGACAATGGGTAGGGTGTACTGCAGGGCTGATTTAGTATAGTGAATGGATATTTCAGGTGGTTTATGAACTGAAATGAACATCAAGTTGTGCAAGACAAAGAGGTTTTAAGCATAAATATTTTTGAAGCAAAGCATTCATGTGGTAGGGCTAACCATTAATCACTATGAATGAAACTCAAACTAATAAATGCAAAAAATAAAAAATCAGGTGATGCATAGAAGTATAAGACCCTCTAACTATGGGAAAATCACCTTCAATGGTTGAGAACACATGTAAGAAACACCAACATCTCAAAATGTGGAAAGGAAACTCCTAAACAACGCATTCAAACTGATGAGAACTTTGAAATAAGTCTGCAAGTGTAGGCAGAGGGCAAGATCAAAACAAGACCTCTCTGATTTAAACTAGATAGTCAATACTTCAAAGGAGATTTCATTAATGAGGTTTAAACAGCTATAAGTAAGCAGGGCATACCATGAATCAAACAAGATAGCATGTCATAATAATCATTAAGAAAATAAATAACATGTTCTTAGTGGACCAAAGGGCAGTTAAGAATCCTTTGACATGACCAAGAAAGATGAAAACATAGAAGCTGCAATGAATCAGGAAATTTGATGTGCCTCCATGGGCATACCTCAAACTTATTCTTTACTGACCTACAGCAAGCAAGAAACATGGATAAATATGTGAAAAACTAATAAAACATAACTGAAAAGAAGCACAATACCATTTACCAAGCCATGGAATTTTGCACATAGATCCTCTCCATCATCTATGCAAGCAAGTCAAGTTATCCACTCCATAAAACACGTCTGATCATCAAAACTCATAACACATATGCTCAGAGCTCAGTCAAGTTCTTAAGCTCTTCAAAAATCCAACTTGCTATTCAACTCTCCAACCATATTACAATGACTCTCCATGAGTTAAATAGGAGGAATAACAGGATAAGCTTCACAAAACCAACTAGAAGCTCATTGGCCTAATACAAATATATGATTTTGTCCTTGAGGCTTTGCAAAGCCCAAGGCACAAAATATCTTCAAAAATATCGTAAATAGCTAAAAATGGTAATAACATTGACTTTTAATCTCTAACATGGAGTTAAAAATAGCTAAACGCACATTTGGATAGTCATATTCAGAAAACTGTTTCTTTCGCCAAAATGCTACAGGAGCGTAGCAGCAGAAAGAACCTTGTTTTGCAAACAACTTTTCAGGGACTTCCCGATGTCAAAACGAGGCTTGTGATAGCTTGTTGGAAAGCCCTGGATGTCTAGTTTCTGGAACTACTTGATTTTTATTAAACTGATCCATATAACCCTATAAAAAAGTGGACTGAGTGAAAAAACCCAGGAGGGTCTGATCTGCTGATATGTGAGGCAGAAAGGTGAATTTTGACTGATTTTGCCTCTTTGGGGGACCAAAACACCTTCTTTGGATCTAAAAATTTGTGAGTAGATGCCCCCAAATTTTGATACATCCAAAAAAAATGACTTTCATGAGTTGAGGATGCTCCTAGCACACATGGCAGCGCCTAGAAAAATGTTCAATTAGGGCCAAAAAACACAAAAAACAAGATCATGTCAAGATTCGCTCAATTTTGGCAAGAAAACCCCTTATGGGTTCTTAGAAGCATGCAAGGAAGCTAAAGCCAATATTTCAATTCTAGATATTTCTTTTTCCACTTTTTCCACCGGGCGCCTCCTTCGGGCAGTTTTGAGCCTTTCTTGAGCAAGTTTGAGTTTTCTTTGGGAAAATTGGTTCAACTTCTTGTAATGCCCGGTCATCTTTCTCTGTAAACCCAAGTATTTGTTTGGCTTCTCTAATTTATCCTCCAAATTCTTGTTGGATCTTTCAAGCCATGATTCTTTATCATTTTCTATCTCTTGGGTAACAAATTGTGTGAGAGGATATGATCAAACAATGGCTGCTTCTTCTTCCTTCTTTTTCTCCAAAGCTTTCCTAAGACCCATAGTCTTAGGCCTTTTCTTTACTGGATACTCTTCTTCCTCAATATCATCAAATTCTCCCATACACTCTTCAAGCTTGGCTTCTGCTTTGTACGCTTCCCTTTGGTATTTGAATGCTCAGGCTTCATAAATTTCCATTTGCCCACTCATTTGTTTATTTTGCATTTGTAGAAAATGTATGAGGTCCTTTGACCTTTCTAGATCAGTTTCTAAGTCATGTATTTGGGCTTCTCTGTTTTGAAAAAGTGACTCAAGAATTCTAGCTTCATCATCTCCAGCATCACTGTCTATTTGTATGATGTCAAACTCCCCTTCTTTTTTCATGACTACTCTCCTATTGTTCAACTTTTTCTTTGCCCTTGCTTTGGATAGACTTCTTTGCTCCTTTTCTCTTTGGAAATTCAACAATACTCTTCTTAGGTAGTTTTCCTCTACTCCTTAGCGCCCTAGTGACATTACTAGTCACTGCTGGAGTGATCTTCTTCTTTGCAGATCTGGTGTTTTTAGCCTTTGGTGCTTTTGGAGAATGAATCATGGCACCTTGCCTAGGAGAGGCAGCAAGCACATTTTCTTGGCTGTGTTGAGGAGAAGAGAGAGGAGGTTATATTACTAGCACTTGTTCAACTTGATCTTTTACATTTCTGCCTCCATCATCACCTGCTTTGCTGCCTTGTTCATTGTTTTCCTTACTTTTTTGAGTTTGTTTAGGGCTGCCAGCTTCATCATCCTTTTCTGCTACTTGACTATCTTCACTGTCTCTTTGTGGACTGCCTTGTTTACCCTCATCACTTTCTTGAATTTGTTGAGTGTTGCCTTCATTATGACTGTCTTTTTTATCATTTTGCATGTTGCCATTATCTTCACTGTTTTCTTTAGACTCTGTGTGTGGGCTGCCACCATGGTCACTACTTTGCTGGGAGGCGCTTTTTTCACTGTCCCTTTGATTGGTTTCATGACTTTGTTGAGGACTGTGGTGTTTCTGATCACTACCTTGAACATCTTCCCTTTGCTTTTCATCATCACTACCCTGCTACTCTTCATCATCACTATTCCCTTGCTCATTTTCACTGCTCTGTTTAGGGCTGCTTTGCTCTTCATCCTCACTAATTTTTTGAGTGCCACTAAAATCCTTCTCCTTTGGGGAGCTTTCTTCACCATCAATAGTATACTCATGGTCACTGCCCTGTGGTTTTTCACTTGGTTCATGCTAACTACTTTGCTTAGTGTCCCTTTGTTCCTCATCATTACTAACTTCATGCCTGCTTTCATAAGACTGCTTTTTTTCACTATCAATCATAGGAGATTCTTGCTTTTGAGGATTATTTTGACTTGATGAAGGAGAGACATAGTGAGTGGAGGGTGAGGAGGATATATGAGATGGGCCATGAGATGAAGAGGCAGTAGCAAAATCTGGATGAGAAATGAAAGTCTCCCAAGACACTCCTTTCTTTTCAAGCTGGTGAAGGATGATGATTTTGATGAGAGAATGATGGAAAAGACTAGCTTTTTGCTGAGTAGGAGATCTCTTTTGAACTTTTACAAAGGAAGAAAGGTAGGTTCAGAAACTGAGTTCTTGTGAAATGCATGAGGAACCTGATGTGATAGGAATAAATTCGGGAATACCTCCCTTCACATGTGAAATATTTCATGATAACTCTCATGAGGGGGGCATAGCTGCTCAATAAGTGAGAAAAAGGAAATATAGCTTGGCAAGCATCCTGATGGTTTGGCTTTAGGAAGGGTTTATAGTGATTTAGATCCAGGTATGCATGTTTCA
Source organism: Pinus albicaulis (assembly GCA_034641835.2). NCBI lineage: Eukaryota > Viridiplantae > Streptophyta > Pinopsida > Pinales > Pinaceae > Pinus > Pinus albicaulis. The sequence continues at coordinate 238,968,806 of CM076579.1, read as the reverse complement.
ACCACTTTTCTCCTATATAAGGGATTTTAGTTGCTTTGGAGGAAACCCTAGGAGTGAGTTTAAAGTCCAGACCTGCTAGGTGGACATGTTTTCCTTGCAGCCTTAGGGTGAACAACTGTGTTAAGGGAGGGTAATTTGTGACCCCTGGACTTTTTGGCAAAAATCAAGGCAGCCTACCTCATGGAAGTTGAAAAGAACCGAAGGGGAGTCATTTCTTTCCTACGTTGTAACAGGCTCAAACCTTTTGTGAAATCCACCCTTGTTGGCCTTATTTGGAGGCATAGTTTTGTTTAGGCTTTTCCTTCACTCTCTTACCAACACAAGTCTTTGATTGAATTAAGCCTTTCTTAAAACACTGTTTTCCCCTCTTGCAAGACTGTATTTTTCTATGAAAATAGGTCTATTTCTCTAAACTGTGTTTCTTTTCATCACTTTGCAAACACATTTTTTACTTTGAAAACAGGCCTTTTTTCCTTTAGCACAAAAGTTGTTTTGCTCTTTGTGGATTGTGTTTCTTTTTTAAACAATCAAACCAAACAAATTTTTAAACTGACAAGGTTCCTTCCTCCTCAAACACTGTCTTTTTTTCTCTTAGTAAACATGGTGGTTTTAAGAATAAACTGTGTTTTTTGCCTTCATTAGATTATGTCTTTTTCTTAACAAAATTGATTCTTAAAACCTCTCAAACTCAAAAACTTAGGCGAAGAAAACAATAAATACCTCTTAAAAATGTGTTGTGCGCTTTTCGAGATAGTTTCACTGGGAAAAAAATCTGATTTATTGTGAGCTGAAGGTCTATTGAGCAGTGCTACACTCATGTGCACAGGCGCGTAGCACCTGCACGCGTTGTGGTGTTGTCGGGTCGGGCACTGGGCACCCTCTGAACACCGGGTGGGCAAATACCACATGCACATCACGCTATTTTACAGGCGGCGTGTCTTATCAGAGGTAAGCCTTTTATGAAAGATGTTATTAGTGATTGGGCATAATCTGCATGCCGCGTCGTAAAATTTCTTGCCAACTGCTTGTCCAGGGTTCGAAAAATGTTTTCTTTTGTCCCTTTGCACAATATAAAATGACCTTCTACTTTGAGAGCTTTTATAGCTCTTTTTAAAATGTTTTTGAACACTTTTTCCCTCCTTGTGGTGATTTTGACATTCTAATTTTGCCTTGGTGTTTGTAAAGAAAAAATGGCTTTATTTGTTTTGTTGAGGGCTTGCCTTTTACCAATTTCGTTATCCCTTTATGGAAAGGTGTCTTCTTTGAAGATTGAAACTTGTGCCATGAGTATGATTCTCACTGAGAGATACAAAAAAAAACATTACTATGTGTATTTTATGATAGTTTCTTTAAAACAAGTGTTGTGTTTTCCATTTGTCCAAAACACTGTATCTCTCAAACTTGTCTATTAATGACACCTTTCTTCAACCACAGTGTTAACAATTGGAAACCTGACCATTTGCTCATTTTGAAGGAGTTCATCTGCAACTGTGGGAAGTGGGCCCTCTACTTGTTATGAGGGAGGCCATGCCATTTAGATCACCTAGATCCCTTGAAAGCACTGTTGACCCTCTGCTCATTAGTGAAGGAGGTCCTTTTAAAACATTTTATGGGCACTCTTTGATATTTTTAGGTTTCAAATTTTTGCATCCAAGCTCTGTCTGTCAAGAAAGTTTCCCTCAAAACTTTGAACTTGTCCTTATCATCTTAAAAGGCTTACAAAAAAATAACAACTGCAGCATCTCAACACCATTATGTAAATCCCCTGTTTATGATGTGAATGAGGTCTTTTCATATGAGTTTTCTCTGTTAATTTGAATAGACCATTAGGGGTAAAGTGTGATCTTTTTCATTTGTCATTCTTGAATATCTTCAAACAAACTGAGGGCTCTCTGCTTATTACTGAAGGAGGCACTTTAAACATACTCTATTTATCATTTGAAGACTATTTTTGAACAAGTTGTCTGTGGGCCCTCTACTTATCATGAAGGAGGCAATGTTTGACAAACTGCGTGGGCGCATTTTTTTTGTCCTCTGTTAACCAACTGAAAATTGTCCATGAACAAACTATTTGTGGCTCTTTAGACAAACTATGTTTATCATTCAAAAGAGATCCCACACTTTTCATTCAAGGGAGACTTCTTTAGGACTGTGAGGGGTGCCCTTTGTTCTCTAGAATGAGATCTTTGATCTGATAGTGTTATCCTTTGAGAAAGGCTATTTTCTTCAAAACTGGGCCCTCTGAGACTATGCCTTTATCCTCTGCTTATCTTTTGAAGGAGGCTTCCAAAAAACAGTATTTTTGACCCTTTAGGCCTACTATGAGGCCCCTTAATTATTTGCTGATGGAGGCCCTTTAAAACTATAAAACTTCATTCATTTCAAAATTGTGACCTCTATCTATTTTTTTGAAAAATACAAATAAAAGGCAACATTGAAACTTTGGTATTTACCCTTGATGAAATCATTTGAATCATAATTCCATTTTCTTCATGAGGACCCTTTAGTAATGTACATCCTTTTCGCATAAATTCACTCTGAAAATTTCAAGAGAAAATAATGTGATTTGTAAATGGTGAGCACTCACTGCTATGCATCCTTGAAACAACTCTTTCTCTTGACTGTGTTTTCTGGGGTAGTGAAATTGTTTGTGACTACCTTTGAAATTATAGTTCATGATAAGGTATAAGAAGCAGTTGTCCTTCTTATACCTTCACTATGATGCCTAATTTTCTCTAAAGCTCTTTTTTCCATAAGACTATCACTGTTGGTTGTGCAAGGCTGATTTGTAGGGCTGGCCATAATCTGCACTTTTCTATGACTTCCATAGTAAATTGACATAGCATGAAACTTTCTCCAAAGGTGCTCTTTTTGATCATACTTTGCTTGGTGTCATCAATCAGTACATGCTTGTAGAGATGTAAAAATAGATGCTTTTGAAGTTTGGAGGGCTTCTTTGATGTTTCATGGGATCATGCTTGATCTAATCATATTTCTTCAGACAAGGAAACTCCTTTTTTTTCCTGATTTGAACATTCCTGAGCCTTTCTAGAAACAAAACAAAGCGATCTATTTGATGGTGTGTGACCTAGGGATAGACAAGGGTTTTGTTTTGGAAAATAACAAGACTAGATGGTTGAAATGATGATAAAAACATGGTTTTTTTGGCTTAAGACAGTTTTTCCAAGGAATTTTCCCTAAAACATCACCACCTAGACCTACATACTTTTTCATGTATTTTGAATGGCTTCTTGGGCATGAGTAGGATTATCACATGAAAATATGATCAGGGATTTAGGGATAGGTGCTTTGCCAAATGTTGGACAATGAGATTTATGGAAACAAGGGATTTTGATAGCAGAGAGACGAAAACTATGACAGCTTATAGACAGGGAGACTTTGTTGAATGATGATAGGTAGGGAAATTGAAGACTATTCTCATCATAGGCTGAAAGAGAGGGGTAGGAAAAAAAAAATTTGTTTGAGGTGTTTTCTAGATGACAAATTGACAGATTTATATTAGCTTCTAGAAAACTTAGCCAAGGAATCTAGTCATCAAAACATGCAAAAATACTAATGAATAACAGTATCTATGCCTCGTATTTCCTCGTAAGACTAATAAAATACATCACAGAATTTTGATGGAGAACAAGACACACCGAAATTAATATTTTCTACAATGCCAAGTTTTTTCGAAATATCAATAGAAATGGTTTCTTCAATATTTGACAGATTTCACTCGGAATCGATTGCATTAATAGGTAAAGAATTCGAAAATAAATTTTTGATTGATGGATGATATAGTTCACTAAGATAATTTTCTTCATAATCAGGAAGGTGGGAATGATGATGATAATCTTCCCATGGTTCTCTGTCTGACATCATGGCTTCCAAAATATTCTCATCTGTCAAGAAAATTAAGGAAAATGGACCAGATGGAGTACCAAAATCTAAGGAACGGTCAACCCAAACAACCAGCGACACTGTTTTCGGATTTGCTACCCAAGCCAGATAGATTTACTATTATGCCAGCTCAATAGGGCTGGGCGGTAGAAACTCATCCAACGTAACAATTTCAGAATCACTCGTACTCTCCCTTAAGCCAAATGGAGTGGAAGAGATCATGTAGGAGGTCTCTATACTTACAATTTCTACTGATGTCGTGGGCAGCGGTAATGCAAAGGCTCCCATGACAGTTGAATCCTTTAAGAGTCCTACACTAATGTTCTGAAGTGCTAGTTGGGGTGTGTGAATGAACGGAACACTTCCAGTTACCTGCGAAGTGGAGGCAAACAAGGATAGCTGATTGATGACTGTAATTGTACATTTATATGGAAAGGCGATCATTCTAAAATATGTAGAAACAATTGAATTTATAGAATATACCCATGGCCTTCCAAGTAGAATATTATAGTCAAGGGGTCTGTCAACAACCTTGACATCAACATTCAATGTTTTTCCCCCAAGCTCAACATGCAGGTTATTAATAATACCACAAGGTTTATATGTACGTCCATCAAAAGCCTTCAACGTCATTGATGATTGTGATAAGCGCGGCGAGCCAAGTGACTTCCAACAATTTAGAGACATAATACAGGTATATTCTCCCTCATCAATAATAGTACGATGAAAAAGGTGATTGAGAAAATTTACTTGTATGGAGAATGCCAATTTTGCTTGTAGTTGCGGCGCATAACCCATATGATTGAAGACGACAAGATTAGAATCAGTTGGATCAATTCCACCAATAGCCGACAATAAAGCCTGTTTCTGGGAGGGACAATTTTGTAATACCTTAAGAGACACAGTTGAAGGGGATTGAGCCAAATCTTCAACTATATTATAATTTTGAGCAGCTCTTGCTCGAGGATTAAATGTCGATTTGTTAATTACTACCTTTCGTGACTTAATTGTTAATTCAGAAATTGCAGTAGGCGGTACCAATTCCATGGACGGATTCATAGTCAAGGTAGTAGGTTGATCAATTGTCTGACTACCATAATATTTATTATGCATTGACACCAAAATATATGTTGAAGGTTTTTTGACATATAACATAAGTACTTGGGAACTAGGAGTTGGATCCGTAGCAACCAAATTTGTGTCCGGGTTTGAAAACGGATCTGTTAACACAGTTGACGCATGGGAATTCTTAATGATTTTTGAGACTTTAACACGGTGAGGACAATCCTGAACAAAATTTTCCTCATTATAGATTATGCATGGATAACAAGGTTTCCTAGGTCCGGACGATTGATTAGATGATCTTTCCTGTGGGTTAGAAGTTTGTTTTTTCTTAGATTTCCCCTTTTTCTTACTTCCGGGTTGCTTGTCATTTTTTCCCTTGTCAAATAACATGGCATTAATTTTGGAAGAAGGTGCAGGATCAAATGCAGTAGTATGATGTGTGCTTGCAGTACCAATCAAGCCGTCTCCAACATGAGAGTTTTAATTGAGGAGGAATAGTAAAATTAGATCGCGGCATGTTAGAAATTTTTGCATAGAGCATGCAAGATTGAGTATAGATCAAATCTAAATATTGGGCATGAGAATTGACTTGCTCTTCAGTGACGATGCCACCCTTAGCCAGATACTTAGTTATATATGGTAACAGGGACTTGATGAACCACTTAGCAAGAAGCTGATCAGAAAAAAATGTCTTAACCATTCTAACATGAGGTGACGGGTCTTCCCCAGGGTTTCCATTGAACTTTGGAATATTCAAGGGTAATTTGTGAGGTATCACTGACCACCAAGGAGTGTATTTGATTGGATCATTGGTTAGCCGATTGAAATCCGGTAACTCTAAAGTTGCAATAAAGGGAAACTATCTATTAAGGTCAACTTGAGCATAGCCAGGGTATGATGGAATTGCTTGAGCAACAAGCCGTTGAGCACCAGCATAAGGAATCTGCTGCTGGTAACTCAGATAGGGCTTGTTTTGATAAGCAAACGCTTGAGGATTATGTTGACCAAAACCTAGATATGGTACTTGTTGAAATGAAGTCTGAGGTATTTGTACCTGAGGCTGCCAAGAGGTTTGTCCACCAATATTATAACCCAAATTAGGTTAACCTGGATTCAGTTGAGGATAGGTATAACTAGGTTGTGGCTGTGACATCCCATAAAATGGTAAACCATCTTGTGAATAAATGATTCCAGATACAGGTTGTTGTTCTAAATTAACCAGAGGATATGGAGTCTGTGGGCCCAATACTTGAGGGTATTGAGTTGAAGGACTCACCTGAAAAGGTTTTTGTACAACATTTTGATTTTGTAATAGGGGTAAATATGTATTAACAAGTGGAAATGATGTGGGTGTAATAGGTTGAATTGGTTGATATGAGTGTACAACCATTTGTGGTTGGATAGGAAGAGTGGGTTGCCATTGAAAAACATTCATTTAGACATTAGGTTGACCAAAAAGTGACGAAGTACTATCATAGTGGGTGACCAAAGGTTTCCCCCCTGCATGAGGAGGATAATAAGATGGAAAATATTGCTCTCCAAATGCAAGGAGTCTAGTTGATATGGTACTGGATGGAATAGATCCAGAAGGACCAGCTTGATATTGCCCTGATGATGTGTATAAAGAATTAAGTCCTTCAATACTCACTATAGGTTTACCAGTTAGAATACCGGACGATGACATTGGTGAAGTCCATGGGTTTGACGATGCACCAAAAACAAATTCCAGATAAAGATTTATAACCTGATGCAACCATAAGGTCACCATGAAAATATGATTCTGGTGAAGTTGTAAACATCGACAAGGTAGAGAGGGCTGGTACTAACGTAATTGGAATAGATGGCCCAACTGAAGATGTTGGTTCAGGCATGGTTACTTGACCGAATGTATACCTTTTTGAATCAACAAGAATATGAATAGGAACAAGATCAAAAAAAGCAGAGGGTGGTGATTGAGGAAAAGACTCGTACAGGTAAAGCTCCTCACCAAACTGGGTTGGAGTTAAAGGTGTCTCGTCTTGTGGGATTTCTTCAATCGAAATCAAACCAGGGGGAAGAATTTAACCGTCAGGCCCAAATTATATTTCAGGAGGTTTACTGTGTGATATGGGAGACTCAATGGCTACAAAAGATTGTGGGATGACCAATGGTTGAACAACTTCTGGTTGTTGGACTTCGGGATTCAGATTTTCTGGTAAAGAAGAGGTAGGATATGGATCAAATTTTGGTTGAACAACGTCGGGTTCAGGAGGTATGGTCTCACTCATTGGATGGATCATGACCAAGGGTAACTGTGATGTTAGAAAATTATATATTACAGAGCAATGCAACACACAAAATATGCGGAAAATACAAGCACACAAAACACATAAAACCAGAGAGACACAGATATACGTGATTCACCCAGTTTGGGCTACGTCCACCCCGAACAGCTAGTCCTTCCTTTATATTATCTAGAAAAATGAAGAGACAAAACCTACATCAGATTTGCTGTAATATCCTTTGTTCTCTCTCATAGTCTTCCTATTTGTTTCTTGCTCTGAGAATACACATACAATGCACAGCCACAATACAATACCCTCATACATGTGAGGGGTTTCCTTCTAGGGAAAAAAACCCTAAGCTAAACATAAATTCTACCGTCAGATCATCTGCCTAATGAACGACCCAGATTGACTATAAATTACCATACTTTTACAAGGCATTTTACATCTGTTTTTAGCTTCGGGGGTGCTTACCTTGAAACCCCGCGCCAGGGGGGGGGCTCAATAAAGTCACATCTGCCCCACCCCCCCCTCCCACCCCTCCGAACCCCCCAAGCATCATTTAATTATGGGCAGCGTTCCTGCCCCATTAAGGTTAATGGGTCCAACGCTGTGATACAAAATAAACAAGATAATCAGGTTCCACACCCAAAAATCTCCCACTTGGCGACTGATTGTAGCAACACCACTGCTGCTTCATTTGCTAGAAAATGACTCCTCTTTGGACCTGGTTGTTTCTCATCTTCATCATCATCCTTGCAGACCAATTGAAACTGAGCATAATCTCAGTTTCTCCCTAGTTACAACTTTTTTTAGCATATCTGAAGGATTCTCACTAGTGTGTATCTTTTCGAGCTTCAGCTGTCCATCTTCCAATACTGACCGTATGAAATGGTACTTGCGATGTATGTGTTTAGTCCTGGAATGAAATGCCGAGCTCTTTGAAAGATGAATGGCACTTTGGCTATCACTGTATAGCGTGCCCATATCATGCTTCTTACCCAATTCATCCATAAATCTTTGTAACCAGATCATTTCTTTACTAGCCTCTGTATTAGCAACATACTCTGCTTCTGTTGTTGAAAGTGCAATAACACTTTGGATTTTTGAAACCCAATTTACAACTACTCCACCTATAGTAAATACATATCCTGTAGTGCTCCTCCTGTTATCTCTGTCACCTGCCATATCTCCATCAACATATCATTGTAGAGAAATTTCTGAACCACCAAAGCATAATACTTGATTTTTTGTACCTCTCAAATATCTTAGAATCCATTTTGTTGCCATCGAATGTTCTTTTCCTGGATTTTTCATGTACCTGCTTACAACTCCCACTCCATGTGTGATATCAGGCCTTGTGCAGACCATTACATACATTAAGCTTCCAACTGCTGATGCATATGTAACTTTAGACATATAGTCTATTTCTTCTTGGGTCTTGGGGCACATCTCCTTAATAAGTCTGAAATGGCTAGAGAAAAGTGTATTAACTGGTTTTTCATTCTGCATATTAAATATTTTCAACACCTTTTGTATGTACTCATTTTGAGAAAGTGTTAATCTGCGATTTTTCCCGTCTCTAATTATTCTCATACCAAGGATTTGTTTTGCAGCTCCCAAATCCTTCATTGGAAATGAATTTGCCAATTTTATTTTGAGCACATTTATTTCCTGCATGTTAGACCCTGCAACAAGCATGTCATCTACATATAATAACAATATAATATAGCTGCCATCATTTTGCTTTTTCAGATAAACACAATGATCAGAGTGACATCTAGTATAACCTTGTTCAGACATAAACTTGTCAAATTTTAGATACCACTGCTGTGGAGACTGTTTTAAGCCATGCAAACTCTTTTTTAACCTGCACACTAATTTTTCCTTCCCTTTGAGTTCATATCCTTCTGGTTGCTCCATATAGATATCTTCCTCCGAATATCCACGGACAAATGCCGTCTTTACATATAACTTTTCAAGATGTAAATCTTCAACTGCTAAAAGACTTAAAACACTTCTGATTGACATCATCTTAATAATAGGAGAAAATATTTCATCAAAATCAATACCTTTCTTTTGTGCAAACTCCTTCACCACAAGTCTAGCTTTGTACCTCTGTTTTCCTCCATCTTCTTCCTTCAACCTGTAAATCTATTTATTCTACAATGTAGTTTTACCTGCAGGAAACCTGACTAAGAACCAAGTCTAGTTATGCATTAAGGAGTCCATCTCTTCTTCCATGGCTAGCTCCCACTTCTTCCTGCTTTAAACCTACATTGCTTCTTCATAACATTTTGTTTCACCAGAATCATTCAACAATAAATAATATGATGAAGGAGAGTATCGCTCAGGGGTTCTACTTATCCTGGTAGATCTTCTGACACAAATTTTATGTGTTTGAGGTGCCTGTTTCTGTTGTGGTGGTTGTTGTTGTTGTGGCTGTTGATTATTATTATTTTCAGACATGTTTAATTTTTTTGTGATCTCATCAAGAATTGTGTATTCTTTCTTTTCTTTTTCCTATTTATTTTCTTGCAACTAATTCTTATACAAGACCTTTTCATTGAATATTACATCTCTGCTCGTAATGATTTTGTGATTTTCATAATCATATAAGCGATAACCAAAATAATTAACACCATATCCAATAAAGGTACATGTCTTTGATTTTTCCTCAAGCTTTGTTCTATTTTCCTTATTAATATGGACAGAGGCCTCACAACCAAAAGGCTTTAAAAAAGAGTAGTTTATCTTTTACATGTCCATGCTTCCTACGGAATACCACCATCCAAGGAACTTGAAGGCCCTCTGTTTATTAGATAAATAGTAGTATCTATAGCATCTGCCCAAAATTGTAAAGCCAATCCTGCAGCAATCTCATGCACCATGCACGCTCCATGATTGTTATGTTCATCCTTTCTGACACACTATTTTCTTGCGGTTTTCTTGGTACTGTCTTCTCTATGTGAATTCCATGCTCTGAACAGTACCTCTCAAACTCTTTCCCGCAATATTCACCTCTATTGTCTAATCTAAGAAACTTCAACTTCTTTCCTGTCTCAATCTCAACAAAAGCTTTCCATTTCTTGAAAGTATCAAATGCATCAGATTTATTATGAATACAATAATTCCAAGTTTTTCTAGTTGCATCATCAATAAAAGTAACATAATAAAGAGAGGCACCGAGAGACAATACTTGAGCAGGTCCCCATACATCTGTATGCACAAGCTCTAATTTTTCGCTCTTATTTGCTTTCCCAACTCTGAGAAATCTGACTCTCTTCTTTTTTCCATAAATTCAATTCTCACAGAAATCCAAATCAACATTCTTCAAACCCGGAAACAAATTTCTTGAGTGAATAATATTCATTGCCTTCTCACTCATGTGTCCGAGCCTATGATTCCATAATGTTGCATCTGCTCCTTTAGAATTTAAAGCATTAACAGAGTTAGAAATACCATTGCATAAATACAATGTACCAAACTTTTCACCTTTTGCTATTACTAGGGCTCCTTTGGTGACCTTCCAAGTTTTATCTTTGAAAGTTGCCACACAACCTTCATCGCCTAACTGGCCTATTGAAATCAGATTTTTCTTCAGATATGGAACATGCCTTACCTCCTTTAATAGCCATTGGTTTCCATTCTGCTGCTTTATATGAACTTTACCCATTCCAACAATTTTATAGGGTTTATCATCACCCAAACGAACCTGTCCAAAATCTCCTTGACCATAATCATGAAAATATTTCTTATCAGGTGTGGCATGATATGAGGCCCTTGAATCTACAATCCAAGAATCAATAACATTTTCAAAAGAAAGAATCAAAGCATCTTGTAACACATCACCTGTCACATTTTCTTCATGATTGTTTTCTTGCTATGTGTCTCCTTGTTTTCCCTACCTAGATCTATAGTCTTTCTTCAAGTGTCCTTTCTTTTCACATTTCCAGAACAATATCCACGATCTGGACTTGGATCCGACTTACCTTGATTTAATGCAATAGCTTGAGATATTTCCTCTTTCCATTCTTCTTCCCCTAGACTCTGCACTCAAAGCATTCCTGATGTCTCACCGGAGCTTTTCCGTCTCATTTCCTCACTAAGGATAGCACCGACAACATCATCAAACTTTAAAGTACTAGATCCAGAGACAGAGTTACTAATGGCCATAACTAAACCATTCCAGCTTTCTGGAAATGAGCACAGAAATAAAAGAGCCCTAACTTCATCATGAAAGTTTACCCCTACACAAATTAACTAACTGGTAACTTTATTAAAATCATTTAAATGGTTTGCAACAGATCCACCTTCCGACATATTCATATTAAATAAATGTTTCATGAGAAATACCTTGTTTGAGGCCGAGGTTTTTTCATATAGTTTCTCCAATGACTTAATCAAACCCTCTGTTGTTGTTTCCTTCAAAATATTGAAGGCTACCAATGACATGAGGCACAACCGTACTATTTTGAGTGCCTTTATATTGAGAATATCCCATTCTGCGTCTGTCATAGTCGTCAAATTTTTTAATTTTCTGCTCAATGGTAGGTACAGATATTTCTGATACAGATAATATTCCATCTGCATCTTCCACAATAGGAAGTTTTGGCTGTTAAATTTCTTTACCATAAACTTACCATCTTCCGCCATTGCTCCCACTTGAACTACGAACCCTTCTTTCCTGCGAGTTTATCAGCCAAATAACCCTTCAGCTCTGATACCAGTTGTTAGAAAATTATATATTACAGAGCAATGCAACACACAAAATATGCGGAAAATACAAGAACAAAAAACACATAAAACCAGAGAGACATAGATATACGTGGTTCACCCAGTTTGGAATACGTCCACCTTTAACAACCATTCCTTCCTTTATATTATCCAGCAAAATTAAAAGACAAAACCTACAGCAGATCCACTGTAATATCCTCCGTTCTCTCTCGCAGTCTCCCTATCTGTTTCTTGCTTTGAGAATACACATACAATGCGCAGCTGCAATTAAATACCCTCATACAAGCAAGGGGTGTCCTTATAGGGAAAAAAACCTTAAGCTAAACATAAATTCTACTGTCAGATCATCCGCCTAATGAACGAACCAGATTGAATAGAAATTACTATACTTTTACAAGGAAATTTCACATCTGTTTTTAGCTTCGGGGACACTTCCCCCGAAACCCCCCGCCAGGGGGGGCTCCATAAAGTCACAGCCACCCCCCTGGACCCCCCAGGCAACATTCAATTATGGGTAGCGTTTCCGCCCCATTAAGGTACAGGGGTCCAACGCTGTGATACAAAATAAACAAGATAATCAAGCTCCACACCCAACGATATCTCACTTGGAGACTGATTGTAGCAACTCTACCGCTGCTTCATTTGCTGGACAATGACTCCTATATGGACTTAGTTGTTTCTCATCTTCATCATCATCCTTGAAGACCAATTAAAACTGAGCATAATCTCAGTTTCTCCCTAGTTACAAATTTTGTTATCATATATGCAGGATTTTGGCTAGTGCGTATCTTTTCCAGCTTCAGTTGTCCATCTTCCAATATTGACCGTATAAAATGGTACTTGAGTTTTATGTGTTTAGTATTGGAATGAAATGCTAAGTTCTTTACAAAATGAATGACACTTTGGCTATCACTGTATAACATACCCATATCATGCTTCTTACCCAATTCATCCATAAACCTTTGTAACCAAATCATTTTTTTACTAGCCTCTGTAAGAGCAACATACTCTGCTTCTCTTGTTGACAGTGAAACAAAACTTTGGAATTTTGAAACCCAACTGACACCTATTCCATCTACAATAAATACATATCCCCTAGTGCTCCTCCTGTTATCTCTGTCACCTGCCATAGCTGCATTAACATATCCTTGTAGAGAAATGTTTGAACCACCAAAGCATAATGCTTGATTTGTGGTACCTCTCAAATATTTGAGAATCCATTTTACTACCATCCAATGTTCTTTTCCTGGATTGTTCATGTACCTTCTTACAACTCCCACTCCATGTGCAATATCAGGCCTTGTGTAGACCATTGCATACATTAAGCTTCCAACTACTGATGAATATGGAACTTTAGACATATAGTATATTTCTTCTTGGGTCTTGGGGCACATCTCCTTAATAAGTTTGAAATGACAACAAAAGGTGTACTAACGGGTTTTTCATTCTACATATTAAATATTTTCAACACCTTTTGTATGTACTCATTATAAGATAGTGTTAAGTTGCAATTTTTCCTGTCTCTAATTATTCTCATACCAAGGATTTGTTTTGCAGCTCCCAAATCATTCATTGGAAATGAATTTTCTAATTTTCTTTTGAGCACATTTATTTCTTGCATGTTATACCCTGCAAAAAGCATGTCATCTACATATAATAACAATATAATATAGCTACCATCATTTTTATTTTTCAAATAAACACAATGATCAGAGTGACATCTAGTATAACCTTGTCCAGACATAAACTTGTCAAATTTTAGATACCACTGCCTTGGAGCCTGTTTTAAGCCATGCAAACTCTTCTTTAACCTGCACACTAATTTTTCCTTCCCTTTCACCTCATATCCTTCTGGTTGCTCCATATAGATATCTTCCTCCAAATCTCCTTGGAGAAATGACGTCTTTACATCTAACTGTTCAAGATTTAAATCTTCAACTGCTACAAGACTTAAAATAGTTCTGATTGAAGTCATCTTAATAACAGAAGAAAATATTTCATCAAAATCAATACCTTTCATCTGTGCAAACCCCTTCACCACAAGTCTAGATTTGTACCTCTATTTTCCTCCATCTTCTTCCTTCAGCCTGTAAACCCATTTATTCTACAATGTATTTTTACCTGCACGCAACCTGACTAAGTCCCAAGTCTTGTTATGCATTAAGGAGTCCATCTTTTCTTCCATGGCTAGCTCCCACTTCTTCCTGCTTTCAACCTGCATTGCTTCTTCATAACATTCGAGTTCACCAGAATCAGTCAACAATAAATAATATAATGAAGGAGAGTATCGTTCAGGGGGTCTACTTATCCTCGTAGATCTTCTGACACCACTTTCAGGTGTTTGAGGTGCCCCTTTCTATTGTGGTGGTTTTTTTTGTTGTGGCTGTTGATTATTATTATTTTCAGACACCTTTAATTTTTCTCTGATCTCATCAAGAACTGTGTATTATTTGTTTTCTTGAAAGTATCAAATACATCAAATTTATTCTGAATATAATAAATCCAAGTTTTTCTAGTTGCATCATCAATAAAAGTAACATAATAAAGAGAGCCACAGAGAGATGATACCTTAGCAGGTCCCCATACATTTGTATGCACAGGCTATAATTTTTCACTCTTATTTTCTTTCCCAACTCTGAGAAATCCGATTCTCTTTTGTTTTCCATAAATGAAATTCTCACAGAAATCCAAATCAGCATTCTTCAAACTCGGCAACAAATTTCTTGAGTGAAGAACCTTCATCCCCTTCTCAGTCATGTGTCCGAGCGTATGATGCCATAATGCTGGGTCTTCTCCTTCGGAATTTAAAGCATTAACAGAGTTAGAAATACCATTGCATAAATACAATGTACCAACCTTTTCAGCTTTTGCTATTACCAAGGCTCCTTTGGTGACCATCCAAGTTTTATCTGTGAAAGTTGTCACACAACCTTCACTTCCTAATTTCCCTGTTGAAATCATATTTTTCTTTAGATCTGGAACATGTCGTACCTCCTTTAATAGCCATTGGTTTCCATTCTACTGTTTTACAAGAACTTTACCCATTCCAACAATTTTACAGGGTTTATCATCACCTAAATGAACTTGTCGAAAATCTCCTTGAACATAATCATGAAAATATTTCTTATAAGGTCTGGCATGGAATGAGGCCCCTGAATCCAAAATCCAAGAATAAGAAACATTTTCAAAAGAAAGAATCAAATTATCTTGTAACACATCACCTGTCATATTTTCTTCATGATTGTTTTCTTGCTGTGCGTCTCCTTCTTTTCCATTCTGAGATCTATAGTCTTTCTTCAGGTGTCCTTTATTTCCACATTTCCAGCACACTATCCCCGATCTGGACATCTATCTGCCTTTCCTTGATTTACTGCAATATCCTGAGCTCTTTTCTCTTTCCATTCTTCTTCCCCTAGAATTTTCACTCTAAGAATTACTTGATGTCTCACTCGAGCTTTTCCATCGCATTTACTCGCTAAGGATAGCACCGAAAACATCATCAAAATTTAAAGTACTAGATCCAGAGATAGAGTTACTAATGGCCATAACTAAACCATTCCAGCTTTCTGGCAATGAGCACAGAAATAAAAGAGCCCTAACTTCATCGTCAAAGTTTACACCTACAGAAATTAACTGACTGGTAATTTTTTAGGTCCCTATATCACTAGTATAGCCCCTTATTATTGTTAGTGTAAACCCCTTATTGTTATTATTGTACCCTTGTAACCCCCATTTTGTTATTATTGTGCCCTTAAATTATTATTGTTAGGTCGGGTAGGATTACATTGTGGCCCACTAGGATTACATTATGGCCCCATGGACTCCTATATATAGAAAGGAGGTTTTGTGAATTGTATCATCAAAGAATTGTTCATTTATGTAATGTATTGGAGGTTGCCCCCTCGAAGTGGCTCATTTCTAAGGCGTTTATATCTCTTTTCTTCTCTTTTTGAGTTGGTTACACAACATTTGGTATCAGAGCTTTGGATTCTAGGGTTTCGCTGCTCCAAACAGGTCATCGTGGCATTTTCGCTATAACTTTTTTTCTACAAATTTTCAGAAGCTGAAATTTTTATGGTGCGAAGCCGAAATCCTGAGGAAGCGTGTCTAAAAATTTCAGACCTTGGTTCGCAATATTTGCGGAGATATCATCTGTGGAAGTCAGGTCTTTTTTCAAGCTCCTAAACAGGTCATCGTGGCATTTTCGCTATAAATCTGTTTCTACGAAGGTTCAGAATCTGAAATTCATATGGTGCAAAGCTGAAATCCTGAGGAAATTCGTCAAAAAATTTCAGAACTTGGTTCGCAATATTTTTGGAGATATGATCTGTGGAAGGTAGTGCTTTTTCAGGCTCCTGAATTTCATCTCAAAGAGGTGATCGTGGGAAAAGTTCAATAACTCTCTCTCTGAAGATTGGATTGGAGTGCCGTCAAAAGTGGTCACAAGTACACAGCCTTTAGTTTCTTTGCTATCAATTTCAGAGACAAAGGACAAAACAGTGACACGTGGCAAGTCGTACAAGTTCGCTCTACTGAACCAGTCCAGAATTAGGTCATTGTGGGAGATTGGACACAACTTTGTCTTGGAGAATCAAAATCAGGTCAGACCTGTGGCATTTGAAAGACGCTTCAGAGGGCTACTACAGGGCTGAATTTTAGATATCGAATATTTTCAATTACAGAGATAATTCAATTTCAATATCAATCTCCTAAAAGCTAGTAAAAGGTGTGTATTTTTTTTCCGAATTGCATAAGTCTTGTTTGAAGAATCAAGTTGAATTGATTCCAAGGGAATCTTGTAGAATAGATATCAATATTGGATTCCAAAATGGCCCCTAAAAATAATTAAACACCCATTAAGCCTTCAGAAGGCTCTACTATGACTCATGAAGATGAAGAATTGCAACATGATCTATCAAAATTACAAGAGCAAATGCAACAGTTTTCACTCTCGCAAAGAGCAACAAAAAATGAAATGGAAGTTTTGAAGAAAGACATGGAAGTGAAGATGGACAATTTGAAGAAAGGCGTGGAAGCTAAGATGGATGACATGAAAGACAACATGGAAAACATGAAGAGTGATCTAAAAGCATACATGGAAGGCTTGATGACAAGCTTAGAACCAGAAATCATTCCTAATGGCAGAAATATAGGAGAAGAACCTCCTGATGAGAACAAAATAAATGTTAATTGTGATTTCATAAACTCAAATGTTGGTGGGAAGAACCACCATATTCCAAAAATGGATATGAGGAAGTTTGATGGAAAGGATCCTGTAACATGGATACTACAGATGGAGCAATATTTTGATCTCCATAACGTGCAAAACACACAAAAGGTACGCATTGCAACTTTACATTTAGAACAAAATACATTTGTATGGTATCGATGGCTTTGCTCCCGTAAAAAAATTGTCACTTGGTCAATTTTTACGGAGAAAATGATAGCACATTATGAGGATACAAAGAGCAACACCTTCTTTAGCCAATTGATAAATCTCAAACAAAAGGGTTTAGTGGGGCAGCACATTGAGGACTTCCAAAAAATTGAATATAAGGGTAACTGATATTCCAGAGGAACACAGGATTGATCTCTTCATAGGCACTTTAAAGGATAACATCCAACATGAAGTTCGCGTTTTGGAACCTGATTCATTGGAGAAGGCATTCAGGTTAGCAAGAAAAGTTGAATGTAAAATTATGGCGACAAGGAAGCCTACCACTCAATTCTATAAAGAAGGAAGTGTTGCTACGCCTAGATTTCCACAACCCACAAGGTTGACACCACAACAATTGGAAGAAAAAAGAGCAAAAGGGCTTTGCTACAGTTGTGATAGCAAATACACTAAAGGTCATAAGTGTGCTGAGAAGAAATTATTTTACATAGATTGTAAAGAAGAAGAAGAAAATGAACAAGAAGAGGATATACACCAGGAACCACCCCTAGAAGAAGAAGAAATGAATCCGACCATATCGTGTAATGCACTGGCAGGAATTACCACTCCTCAAACTCTCAAGATAGAAGGACATATAAAGAAGAAAAGGTTAATAGTGTTGATTGATTCAGGTAGCACCCATAATTTTATTCATTATAAGGTAGCCAAGGAATTAAATTGTTTCCTATACCCAGCACCCGAATGTCAAGTGATGGTTGCAAATGGAGGAACTATAAATTGCTCTGGAAAATGCCATAATATCAAGCTAACCATGGGGGAATATGTATTGACTAGTCCAATGCTTGCCATTCCTATGGGAGGTGCTGATGTTGTACTAGGAGTACAATGGTTACAATCTTTGGGGACGGTAGCTTTTAATTTTCCAGAACTTTTCTTGAAATTTTTTTCAGAAGGAAAGGAAGTCGAATTACGGGGTATTGAAGGGAAGCCGGGAAGGATAATAAGCTCTAATGTCATGACAAATCTTCTAAAGAAATAACAACGAGGTGTAATTGCACAATTATGCTCACTAGAAGTTCCAACATCAAAATCATCTATTTCTGCAGATCTCCAACAAGTCTTGGACAATCATTCCAAGGTGTTTGAAACTCCCAAAGGACTCCCACCTATCCGTGATCATGATCATGCTATTCATTTGATTCCAGGAAGTGTTCCTCCAAACATCAGGCCTTATAGATATCCTTACTTCCAAAAGAGCGAAATTGAACGTATGATTGCAGAAATGTTAGAGGCAGGTATAATTCAACCCGGTCAAAGTTCTTTCTCTGCTCCTGTAGTGCTGGTACACAAGAAGGACGGATCATGGCGAATGTGTCCGGATTATAGGGAGCTCAATAAGCTCACCATTAAAGACAAATTTCCCATTCCTGTGATTGATGAATTATTGGATGAATTACATGGAGCATTTTATTTTACCAAGTTGGATCTTCGTTCAGGATATCATCAAATTAGAATGAAGACTGAAGATATTCCAAAAACAGCATTTCGAACTCATGAGGGTCATTATGAATTTTTGGTCATGCCTTTTGGCCTTACCAATGCACCTTCTACATTTCAAAGGTTGATGAATTCCATTTTCAAACCCTTCCTTACAAAATTTGTGCTAGTATTTTTTGATGATATACTAATCTACAGCAGGTCTTGGAAGGATCATGTTGAACATGTTGACAGGGTGCTCAAACTATTGCAGGAGAAACAATTATATGAAAAAAAGTCCAAATGTTTCTTTGGAGTACAAGAGGTGGAATATCTGGGTCATATTGTAACTCACGAGGGTGTTAAAGTGGACCCTAACAAAATTAAAGCCATTAAGGAATGGAAAGTTCCCACAACCATAAAGCAGTTGCGAGGATTTCTCGGGTTAACGGGGTATTATCGCAAGTTTGTTAAGAATTATGGGAGAATAGCAGCACCTCTAACAACATTATTGAAGAAAGATGCATTTTCATGGACTCCTGAAGCAACTAAGGCCTTTGAACATCTTAAAGAGGCAATGTGCCTAGAACCGGTCTTAGCTACGCCAGACTTCACAAAAACCTTTATTGTGGAATGTGATGCCTCAGGAAATGGAATTGGTGCAGTTTTAATGCAGGAAGGAAGAGCCATTGCTTTTGAAAGTCGTCCAATCAAAGGAAAGTATTTACAGAAACCTATTTATGAGAAGGAAATGTTAGCAATACTGCATGCACTAAAGAAATGGAGAACTTACCTAATGGGAAGACAATTCAAGGTAAAAATTGATCATGATAGTCTTAAACACTTTTTGGAACAAAGACTATCTTCAGAAGAGCAGCAAAAATGGGTCACAAAGATGTTGGGTTATGACTTTGAAATAATCTACAAAAAGGAAAGCTTAATGTTGTTGCAGATGCACTCTCAAGAAATAATGAAGAGGTGGAAGCATTGCTTTGTGCCATTTCTATTATCCAACCAGATTGGATAACTGAAGCAAGAGATGAATGGAAGAAGGACAAATATGTATGGATACTCATTCAAAAGTTGCAGCAAGATCCTAGTACATCTGATACATTTAGTTGGAAAAATGATTCCTTATGGTACAAAGATCACTTATATCTTTGCAAGAATTCCCAACTAAAACAAAAGATTCTTCTGGAATTGCACACTTCTCCTTTAGGAGGACACTAAGGATTTTTAAAAACTTACCACAGGGTGAAGAAAGATTTTTTTTGGGATGGCCTTAAATCTGATATTCAAAAGTTTGTGGCGGAATGTTTGGTTTGCCAGCAGAATAAAGTGGAAACAATTAAGACCCAGGGACTTCTACAACCTTTATCCATTCCAAGTCAACGTTGGGAGGAGATTTCAATGGATTTTATCACAGGTTTACCTAAGTCTGAAGGAAAGAGTGTCATCATGGTGGTAGTTGATAGACTTACCAAGTATGCACACTTTTGTGCGTTATCTCATCCATTTAAAGCAAGTACAGTTGCTACTACATTTATGGACAGAATTCAAAAGCTACATGGAAGCCCAAGGGTTATTGTGAGCGACAGAGATCCCATTTTTACTGGAAATTTTTGGACCGAGTTATTTTCTTGTTTGGGTACTCAATTAGCTCATAGCTCATCTTATCATCCTCAATCTGATGGTCAAACTGAGATAGTAAATAAATGTTTGGAAGGATATCTTAGTTGTTTTGTATCTGATAAACAAACACAATGGGTCAAGTGGTTACCTCTCGCTGAATGGTGGTATAACACTTCCTTCCATACTGCAGCAAAAATGACCCCATTTATGGCACTTTATGAATATCATCCACCATCGATCACATCATCTTTAAGGAAAATTCGAAGGTTCAAGCAGTGGAAGATCACATCGAGCATCAGCAAGAAGTTCTCCAACTCTTAAAGGATAACCTGAATTTGGCACAAAATCGAATGAAACAGCAGGCAGATCAACATCGTAGCGAGAGAAGTTTTGATGTAGGAGATTGGGTATTTTTACGGCTACAACCATACAAACAAATGTCCCTCAAGCAAGCAAAGAAGGATAATAAATTATCGCCAAAGTACTATGGTCCTCACAAGGTGTTGCAAAAGATTGGTACTATGGCATACAAATTGGAGCTTCCTGCTTCTTCGCGAGTACATCCAGTTTTCCATGTTTCATGCTTAAAGAAGGTTATAGGTGAAGATCTTCCAGTTCAAACAGTATTGCCAGAACTTGATGGGGAAGGGAAAATCATATTGGAACTTGAAGCAGTCATGGAAAAAAGAACTCGACAACTACGGAATCGATCAATTTCAGAGTATCTCATCAAGTGGAAGAACTTACCCACTGAAGATTCTACATGGGAGGATGAGAATTTTATACAGAAGCACCCAGAGCTACTCAAGTGTTGAGGACAACACTTTTTGAAGGAGAGGGGCATGTTAGGTCCCTATATTACTAGTATAGTCCCTTATTGTTGTTAGTGTAACCCCCTTATTGTTATTATTGTACCCTTGTAACCCCCATTTTGTTATTGTTATGCCCTTAAATTATTATTGTTAGGTCGGCTAGGATTACATTGTGGCCCACTAGGATTACATTATGGCCCCATGGACTCCTATATATAGAAAGGAGGTTTTGTGAATTGTATCATCCAAGAATTGTTCATTTATGTAATGTATTGGAGGTTGCCCCCTAGAAGTGGCTCATTTCTAAGGAGTTTACATCTCTTTTCTTCTATTTTTTGGAGCTGGTTACACAACATAATTGTATTAAAATAATTTAAATGGTCTGCAACAGGTCCACCTTCTAACATCTTCATATTAAATAAATGTTTCATGAGAAATACCTTGTTTGAGATTGAGGGTTTTTCATATAGTTTTGCCAATGACTTAATCAAACCCTCTGTTGTTGTTTCCTTTGAAATATTGAAGGCTACTGATGCCACAAGGCACAACCGTACTGTTCCGAGTGCCTTTCTACTGAGAATCTCCCATTCTGCATCTATCATAGCCGTCAACTTTTTTTTTTTTTCACTCAATGTTAGGTACAGATATTTATGATATAGATAATCTTCCATCTGCATCTTCCATAGCGGGAAGTTTTGGCCGTTAAATTTCTTGACCTTAAACTTACCATCTTCCGCCATTGCTCCCACTCGAACCAGAAACCATTCTTTCCTGCGAGTTTATCAGCCAAATAAACCTTCTGCTCCAATACCAGTTGTTAGAAAATTATATATTACAGAGAAATGAAACACACAAAATATGCGGAAAATACATGCACACTAAACACATAAAACCAAAGAGACAGAGATATACGTGGTTCACCCAGTTTGGGCTACGTCCACCTCGAACAACCAATCCTTCCTTTATATTATCCAGCAAAATGAAGAGAAAAAACCTACAATAGATTCATTGTAATATCATTTTTTCTCTCTCACAGTCTCCCTATCTCTTGCTCGCTCTAGGAATACACATACAATGCACAGCTGCAATACAATACCCTCATACAAGCGAGGGGTTGCCTTCTAGGGAAAAAAACCCTAAGCTAAACATAACTTCTACTGTCATTTCATCCACCTAATGAAAGACCCATATTGACTATAAATTACTATACTTTTACAAGGCAATTTTATATATGTTTTTAGATTCGGTGGCGCTGCCCCTGAAACCCCCTACCAGGGGGGGACTCCATAAAGTTACAGCCCCCCCCCCCCCCCGAGACCACCCAGGCAATGTTTAATTATGGGCAATGTTTCCGCCCCATTAAGGTACAGAGGTAAAATGATATGATACAAAATAAACAAGATATTCAGGCTCCACACCCAACAATCTCCCACTTGGAGACTAATTGTAGCAACTCCACCGCTGCTTCATTTGCTGGACAATGACTCCTCTTTGGACCTGGTTGTTTCTCATCTTCATCATCATGCTTGAATACCAATTGAAACTAAGAATAATCTCAGTTTCTCCTTGGTTACAGCTTTTGTTAGCATATCTGTAGGACTCTGGCTAGTGTGTACCTTTTCCAGCTTCAGCTGTCCATCTTCCAATACTGACCGTATGAAACTGTACTTGAGTTGTATGTGTTTATTCTTGGAATGAAATGATGAGTTCTTTGCAAGATGAATGGCACTTTGGCTATCACTGTATAACATGCCCATATCATGCTTCTTACCCAATTCATCCATAAACCTTTGTAACCAAATCATTTCTTTACTATCCTCTGTAGCAGAAACATACTCTGCTTTTGTTGTTGAAAGTGAAAAAACACTTTGGATTTTTGAAACCCAACTGACAGCTACTCCATATACAGTAAATACATATCCTGTAGTGCTCCTCCTGTTATCTATGTCACCTGCCATATATGCATCAACATATGCTTGTAGAGCAATGTTTGAACCACCAAAGCATAATGTTTGATTTTTGGTACCTCTTAAATATCTGAGAATCCATTTTACTGCCATCCAATGTTCTTTTACTGGATTGTTCATGTACCCGCTTATAACTCCCACTACATGTGCAATATCAAGCCTTGTGTAGACCATTGCATACATTAAGCTTCCAACTGCTGATGCATATGGAACTTTAGACATAGTCTATTTCTTCTTGGGTCTTGGGGTACATCTCCTTACTAAGTTTGAAATGTTTATCAACGGTTGTCATTGATTTCAACCCAAGCAGCACCAGGGGCTAACACAATATTGCATGGGAATTTTGACCTACCAAATTAATATATTCTGGGTCATTAATGCTTTTGATTGTTTCTAATTTTCCAGATGTTTCCATTCATATATGGCACACCATGTAATTCTTCATGGTTTGAGAGATATTCATGTTTGAAGTTTGTAACCCTAGTTAGTGGGCTAAAACCCCATGGGGTTGGGGCATGGGTCATTGAAAAGTCATAATTATTATTTTTTAAGCTCCTAAAATCCCTCCCACATTCAATTTTTTAAGCCCCTCTCAACCTAAACATTTATATAAATTGTGATCTTCATTTCCTCCTTAGGCAAGGGATTTTGCTATCTGAAACAAGTCATCGTGGGATTTGAGCTCTAAATTTTTTGCTACGAAGGTTCAGAAGCTAAAAATTTTATTGGGGGAAGCCAAAATCCTGAGGAAGCTACTATAAAAATTTCAGATCAAGGTGCACAATTATTTTGGAGATATGATCTGTGGAAGTCAAGGTTTTTGCAGGCTCCTAAAATTCATCTCAAAGAAGTGACCTTGGTAAATTCATCAAAACTCTCTCTCTGAGTATCGAAATGGAATTATGTAAAAAGTGGTAGATAGGGCATAGTCTGTACGTTTCTCTCTATCAACTTCAGAGACAAATGAAGAAACAGTGACACACGGCATGCCGTACAAGTGCGCCCTACTGAAACAGTCCATAATTAGGGAATTGTTATAGATTGGGTATAACTCTCTCTTGAAGAATCCAAATTGGGTCAGACCTGTGGCATTCGAAAGACGACTCAGAGGAATAATATAAGACAAAAAACTAGATATTGAGGATGTGAAATAACAGAGATACACCAGATTCAATATCGAGCTTCTATAAGGCAAGAAAAATATAGATCATGTGTTGTCAAGGGTTGCAAAGGACCATAATTTCTATGGCAACAAAGAAAAGCAAGGTGTAGTAGAGGGTAGCATGACAAGAGTAGAAACCAAGGTTCATAACAGCAGCAAGAATTTCATCATATGAAGTCTTCAAGTGGGCAACACTGCACACAATCATTGTAAAGGTATCATTGTACTTAGTCATTGTAAATACATTATTGTAAAAATTGTACTAGTGTCTATCTGCCAAGGGTTGAAGAGGCAGTGTTGGGAGGTCTAAAAACATCATTAGGTGGTTGTGTCAAAGTTGGGTTTATGGTCTAGTATATCTTCTTCTTCTGCATAATTCTATATCATTGTAAAGTGGACCATTTTCCCTGGTATGGGAGTCCATTCTTCTTTTATTCTTCTATAGGGTGGTAGGGTGGTGCTAGGGTGAGTTGTAGCTCATTGGGTGTTGGGCATCCGTTCAGTTGAATATTGAAGAATCTTGGGTGCTGGAGCATCCATCCAATGGGAGCTGGAGAAGAATGCTTTTCTAGATTCTAGGAAGTTGGAGCTTTATTTTCAATTGGAGTTGAATATTAAAGAATTATTAGAAAAGCATTAGGTGGTTTTTGTCCTGGAGTGGGTTTCCACCTTAAAAACTGTGTGCATTTGTGTTCCTCTTGTTTTTTGCTATCATTGTACAAACACTGATAATAATTGAAGATTAACTAATGCTCTAATTGAAAGGAATACTAATTCACCCCCCCTCTCAATATTTCCAACAATTGTTTTTAGAGCTTGGTTCCTTCAATAGTAGTTTAATAGCTGGAAGGAGGTCATGGAGCATACCAAGAATGATGTACCTCTATTCAATGAAAATAATTATGCACTCTGGAAAGGAAGAATGGAGGTCTATCTCTTGGCGCAAGGTTACGAAGTATGGGACACTGTTCAAAATGGATTTACATCAACTACGGATGAAAAAGGTAAGAAGAATTCGGTAAATGATGCAAAAGAAAAGAATATTATTATCAGTGGACTTATTGAATCTGCTTATCATAAGGTGTTGGGTTGTAAAACTGCCAAAAATGTATGGGAAAAGCTTGAGAATATATGTGTAGGTGACTCAAATGTTAAAGAAGCAAAGCTTCAAATCTATAGAGAAAAATTTGAGCAACTCAGAATAAAAGAAGATTGAAACATTGCTGCATAATTCCAATACATTGATGAAATAACCAATAATCTGGAAGGATTGGGAGAGCCAGTTGATGAGAAGACTATTATACGGAAGATTTTTAGAATGTTACTAGGGAGAATCAACCCAAAGTTATCAGTGTTAGAATACAGTGAAAATCTTGACAAACTCAGCAAAGAGGAATTACATGAAGTTCTCATAGCATATGAAATGAGACTTGATGAAGAAGAGGGTACTTCACATCTAGAAACTGCGTTTTCTGCATCTAAGAAAACCAATAAGGATAAACAACCTTCAATTGAAAAGGCATGCACCTGCAAGTGTGAATAAAAGGGAGATGATGAAGAAGGTCTTTCAGATAAAGAATATGCTTACTTCACGAGAAAACTAAAAATTGGTAAGGGAAAATTCAAAGGTAAACTTCCATTGATATGTTTCAGCTGTAATGAGGTTGGGCATTTTGCAGCAAAATTTCCAAACATAAGTAATGGCAACTCAAAAGGAGAGAAAGACTTTAAGAAATTCAACAAGCAAGGATCCAAAAGGAACTTTCTCTTTAAAGAAGACAGCTCATCATCCGATGAAGACAATGACAGTGAAGAAGAAGCCAATGAGAGAGTATTTTTTATGGCCAAGCACAATAAACCCAAGCACAATAAACAAGAGGTATCAAACAACGAAGAATAAGGATGGGCCATCGAAGATTTTTAGGAGGAAGCAATCAAGCTTATAAAATATCTCAAGGTGGAGAATATCCGTTCCAATACTCTTGAAGAGCAAGTTCAAGGTCTCAAAATTGAAGTTGAAGAACACAAATGTATTGAAGAGTCACTTCAAAAGAAGTTGGAAGAAAGCAACCAAGAAAGGGAAGAATTAGAAGCCAAAGTAGTCTCGTTGCGTGAGGAAGTGAAGAGAGGAAAAACTATTCAAAACTATGCCAACAACTCAAGGGCATTGGAAGAACTCATCAATAATCAACGATCTTACAATGATAAAACTGGCATCGGTTACAAAGAAGAAGAAGCAGGACCTTCTACAACAAAATACAATGAACCTATGAGATCTGACATGCATGTAGACTTCATTGGACAAGATTCGCAAGAGTAGCCTTGGAAGACAATTCCTCGACGAACATTTCTATCCAAGTACCAACATATTTTTTATGGCTACTGTTATTCGTGTGGAAAATTTGGTCATAAAGCTGTAGAATGTCGCATGTACCCTAGGAAAAAATATAATTCCAGGAGATCTGTCAAATATGAACCTCCCAGGGCTCAACGAAACATCAATATATTTGAACATTTAAGAAATAATATTGAATGTTACAAATGTCGAAACTTTGGATACATGCCCAAACACTGCAGACTTGAAAATCCTCCAGAAGAATCTTCGAAGCCACAGAACGAACGAACATGGAAGAAGAAGAAGAATGATAATTGTGCTCTCGCTTTCAAGGCTCAAAAGAACAAAGATGTGTGGTATGTTGATAGTAGTTTCTCAACGCATATGACTGGAGATAGAAATAAATTTGTGTCTCTAAAAGAGAAGAAGGATGGAACTGTGTCCTTTCGAAATTATGGATATTCAAATGTTATAGGATCAGGGACTGTCACTCTCGGAAGCAAAGATGCTCTAGCCAAGAATGTTCTATTGGTTGAAAACATGAATCACAATCTGCTCATTTTTGGACAAATGTGTGATCAAGGACACACAATACTATTCAACTCCACGAAATGTGAAATCAGGAAAGGTGTGCATGGTGAAATTGTGGCTATAGGAATTCGAGCTCCAAACGACATATATGTTCTGGATGAAGAAACTAAAGCATGTCTAATAGCTAAAGAGGATGATAAAATAATTAGTAGCAACGATGATTGACTAAGTAAGAAGTTTGTTACAAAGGTGCAAAGTGATTTCGAGATGTCTTTACTTGGTGAGCTGACATACTTCTTAGGGCTTCAAATATCTTAGCAAGAGAAAGGAATATTTATATGTCAAGCCAAGTACATCAAGGAAATGCACAAGAAATTTAAAATGGAAGATTGCAAAACCATCCTTACTCCAATGGTAACAGGTTTCAAATTTAGCATAGACGAATCATCTAAGGATGTGGATCAAAGGTTGTACAGATCTATGATTAGTAGTATTTTATATGTAACAGCCTCCCGACCAGATGTTATGCAAGCAGCTGGACAAGTAGAAGGATTCCAAGCAGCACCAAAAGATTCACATATTAAATATTCACCAGCATTGGAATATCT
The DNA here is from genome assembly GCA_034641835.2 of Pinus albicaulis. Taxonomy (NCBI): domain Eukaryota; kingdom Viridiplantae; phylum Streptophyta; class Pinopsida; order Pinales; family Pinaceae; genus Pinus; species Pinus albicaulis. The sequence continues at coordinate 238,940,919 of CM076579.1, read as the reverse complement.
TTGCCAAAATCTTGGGATTCTCCCAAGTTCTCATTAGATTTTTCTTTTTGAGAATATAAAGGGGGAGTAGAAGTAGATTATAGGTCTTCAGGACAGTTGTGTGTCAGGGGGAGTGGAAGTGTGTACAGGTTCACAGGATGGTTGTGTTTCAGGGGGAGTTAACCTTTTCCATTCATGTCAAAAGGGGAGAGAATTTTGTAGGAAGAGGTGTTATGATTGCAGGGGGAGTACTTGTGTTTCCATCAATGCCAAAGGGGGATATTGTTGGTCAACGGTTGTCATTGATGTAAACCCAAGTAGCACCAGGGACTAACCCAATATTTCATGGGAATTTTGACCTATCAAATTAATATATTATAGGTCAATAATGTTTTTGATGGTTTCTACTTGTCGAGATGTTTCCATTGATATATGGCATGCCATGTAATTCTTCACGGTTTGAGAGATATTCATGTTTGAAGTTTGTAACCCTAGTTAGTGGGCTAAAACCCCATGGGGTTAAGGCATGGGTCATTGAAAAGTCATAATTAATATTTTTTTAAACTCCTAAAATCACTCCCACATTCACTTGTTGAAGCCCCTCTCAACCTAAGCATATATATAAATTGTGATCTTCATTTCCTCCTTAGGCAAGGGATTTCGCTATCTAAAACAGGTCATCGTGGAATTTGCGCTATAATTTTTTTGCTACAAAGGTTCAAAAGATGAAATTTTTATGAGGAAAATCTGAAATCCTGAGGAAGCTGCTGTAAAAATTTCAGGTCAAGGTGCGAAATATTTTTGGAGATATGATCTGTGGAAGTCAGGGTTTTTGCAGGCTCTTGAAATTCATCTCAAAGAAGGGACATTGGTAAATTTGTCATAAATATCTCTCTGAGTAGCGGATTGGAATTCAGTAAAAAGTGGAATATAGCACACAGTCTGTATGTTTCTCTCTATCAATTGCGGAGCCAAATGAAGAAACAGTGACACGTGGCATGCCGTACATTTGCGCCCTATTAAAACAGTCCATAATTAGGGAATTGTGAGAGATTGGATATAAGTCTCTCTTGAAGAATCTAAATTGGGTCAGACCCATGGCATTGGAAAGAAAACTCAGAGGAATACTACAAGACAAAAAATCCGATATTGAGGATCTGAAATAACAGAGATACACCAGATTCAATATTGAGCTCCTAGAAGGCAAGAAAAATCTAGATCATGTGTTGTCAAGGGTTGCAAAGGACAATAATTTCTATGGAAGAAAAGAAAAGAAAGGTGCAACAGAGGGTAGCATGACAAGTGCAACAACCAAGGTTCATAATAGCAGCAAGAAGTTCATCATATGAATTCTTCAAGTGGGCAGCATTGCATACAATCATTGTAAAGGTATCATTGTACTTAGTCATTGTAAATACATTATTGTACAAATTGTACTAGTGTCTATCTGCCAAGGGTTGAAGAGGCAGTGTTGGGAGGTCTAGGATCATCATTAAGTGGTTGTGTCAAAGTTGGGGTTATGGTCTAGTATATCTTCTTCTTCTACATCATTCTATATCATTGTAAAGTGGACCATTTTCCCTAGTACGGGAGTCCATTCTTCTTTTATTCTTCTATAGGGTGGTAGGGTGGTGCTAGGGTGAGTTGTAGCTCATTGGGTGTTGGGGCATCCATTCAGTTGACTACTGAAGAATCTTGAGCGTTGGAGCATCCATCCAGTGGGAGCTGGAGAAGAAAACTTTTCTAGATTCTAGGAAGTTGGAGCTTTATTTTCAATTGGAGTTGAATATTAAAGAATTATTAGAAAAGTATAGGTGGTTTTTGTCCTAGAGTGGGTTTCCACCTTAAAAACTGTGTGCATTTGTGTTCCTCTTGTTTTTTGCTATCATTGTACAAACACTGATAATAATTGAAGATTAACAAATGCTCTGATTGAAAGGAATATTGATTCACCCCACCCTCTCAGTATTTCCAACATGAAATGGCTAGCAAAAGGTGTACTAACTGGTTTTTCATTCTAGATATTAAATATTTTCAACACCTTTTGTATGTAATCATTCTGAGACATCGTTAATTTGCGATTTTTCCTGTCTCTAGTTATTCTCATACCAAGGATTTGTTTTGCAGCTCCCAAATCCTTCATTGCAAATGAATTTGAAAATTTTCTTTTGAGCACATTTATTTCCTGCATGTTAGACCCTGCAACAAGCATGTCATCTACATATAATGACAATATAATATAGCTACCATCATTTTTATTTTTCAGATAAACACAATGATCAGAGTGACATCTAGTATAACCTTGTTCAAACATAAAATTGTCAAATTCTAGATACCATTTCCTTGGAGTCTGTTTTAAGCCATGCAAACTCTTCTTTAACGTGCACACTAGTTTTTCCTTCCCTTTGACCTCATATCCTTCTGGTTGCTCCATATATATATCTTCCTCCAAATATCCATGGAGAAATGTCGTCTTTACATCTAACTGTTCAAGATGTAAATCTTTAGCTGCTACAAGACTTAAAATAGTTCTGATTGAAGTCATCTTAACAACAAGAGAAAATATTTCATCAAAATAAATAACTTTCTTCAGTGCAAACCCCTTCACCACACGTCTAGCTTTGTACCTCTGTTTTCCTCCATCTTCTTCCTTTAGCCTATAAACCCATTTATTTTGCAATGTAGTTTTACCTGTAGGCAACCTGACTAAGTCCCAAGTCTGGTTATGCATTAAGGAGTCCATCTCTTCTTCCATGTCTAGCTCCCACTTCTTCCTGCTTTCAACCTACATTTCTTCTTCATAACATTCGGGTTCACTAGAATTAGTCAACAATAAATAATATAATGAAGGAGAGTATCATTCAGGGGGTCTACTTATCCTGGTAGATCTTCTGACACCACTTTCAGGTGTTTGAGGTGCTTGTTGTTGTTGTGGTGGTTGTTGTTGTTGTGGTTGTTGATTATTATTATTTTCAGACACCTTTACTTTTTCTGTGATCTCATCAAGAACTGTGTATTTTTTTTTTCTTTTTCCTGTTTCTTTTCTTCCAACTGATTCTTATACAAGACATTTTCATTGAATATTACATCTCTTCTCGTAATGATTTTTTTATTTTCATAATCATATAAGCAATAACCAAAATAATTAACACCATATCCAATAAAGGTACATTTTTTTTTATTTTGCCTCAAGCTTTGTTCTATTTTCTTTATTAATATGGACAGAGGCCTCACAACCAAAAGGCTTTAAAAAAGAGTAGTTTACATTTTTACCTGTTCATGCTTCCTTTGTGTTAGTATGAATCCTTTGTCGAAGTGTATGAAAAAGGACCACTTTAGCTACGCATAACTAATAGCCCTAACAACAAAAGTGGCTGCCAATATCTTTAGATCTGCGGTTAGTTAGACAAGAAAAGGGCTGCAAAACACCAGATCTATGCATGAAAAGACATTAAGCAGTAAAAACAAGGGTTTGCTCCATATACCAATAGACAAGACAAGAACAATTTTTGAAAGAATTTTTGTATTAATGGGGCACCTGGGAGGAAAACTAGAAGGAGTATCCAATTCCCCTCAGTGGGATGGGTTCTTGGAAGTCCTCAGCATTTCAGATCTAAGATTTCTCTCTCTAGGTGATGTAGAAAACCCAATGCAAAGAGTAGAGCTCAATGGGAGCAAATGATGGAAATATGTGACCAAGTGTATAGATCCAGAGTGATCTAATAGGCAACAAAAGGTGAAGAATGGTAGGAAAAACCCTCCTATTTATAACAAAATATTGGGTCATTCTAGATCTTGGTGCATGGGTTAACCAGATCTAAATCCACTTTTTATGGAATATTTTATTATATTTGTTGGAGGGAAAAGGTATTTGACTTGGGTCAAATCCCTTAATTTGTTAAAAATAAATAAATAAATGATTTATTTATCTTTTTAAGGAAGCGGTTGGAAGATAATCAAGTAAATAATGATTTATTTAATTATTTAAGAAAGTGGTTGAAAGATAATTAAATAAATAGTGATTTATTTAATTATTTGTGGGTGATTTGGTCATATTTAACAAGGACTATCATCTAAATAAGGTTTAAATGATTATTCCTAGAAAATAATAAGATAAATAAAGGTTTATCTAATTAATTTCTTTGATTTTGGGTTAAACATGACTGGGAATAATAATTAAATTATGGTTTAATTAATTATTCCATGAGGAAAATAAAACAAATATGGTTTTGTTTAATATTTCCTTTTGGGGTTTCCTATTTTAACATAGTGAAAGCAATTTTACTTAGGGTAAAACTGGTCTTACATGGTGTACTTGGGTCCATCTAATGATAATAGGTTAGATGACCAAAAAATGGTGTAACACTTTGGAATACCACCATCCAAGGAACATGAAGGCCCTATGTTTATTATATAAATAACAGTATCTACAGAATCTTCCCAAAATTGTTAAGGCAATTTTGCATGCAATCTCATGCACCTTGCACGCTCCATGATTGTTCTGTTCATCCTTTCTGACACACCATTTTCTTGTGGTGTTCCTGGAACTATCTTCTCTCTACGAATTCCATGCCCTGAACAGTACCTATCAAACTCTTTGTTGCAATATTCACCTACATTATCTGATCTGAGACACTTCAACTTATTTTCTGTCTCAATCTCAACCAAAGCTTTCCATTTCTTGAAAGTATTAAATACATCAGATTTATTCTGAATACAATAAATCCAAGTTTTTCTAGTTGCATCATCAATAAAAGTAACTTAACACTAGTACAAAATGGCTAATTAGTTACTAAAAAAATGACTAAAATGTGCATATAAACAACTATTTGTCGGTCAGTGACTAATAGTAGCTAATTTACAGTATCATATAACGCGGCCAACTTTTGGTCATTTTTAGCTTAGTCATTAATTGGTTTTCTCAATTTTTTTGTCTAGTTGTATATTTGGTCATTAATTTAGTTACTGATTTAGTCCTTAATTTAGTCATTGTTTTGATCATTAATTTAGTCATTGATTTGGCTCTTAATTTGTTCATTGATTTGGTCATTTATTTAATCAATGGTTTAATCTTTGATTTGGTCATTAATTGTCACAATTAATGACTAAATATACAAAAAATATATATTACTATATGATCACCCGATAAAACCAATTAATAACCAAAGAAATATGACCAAAATGTTGGTCATGTTATAAGATACTGTAAATTAGCTACTAATAGTCATATATATGCAAATTTTAGTCATCGTTTGAAACCAATTAATGACTGAAGAAATATGAATAAATTTTAGTTGTGTTATAAGATACTATAAATTAGCTACTAATAGTCGTATATATGCCAAATTTAGTCGTCATTTGTAGTCACACATTTATCATTTGCAGTAGTCATTTATTCATTATATAAACGACTAATTTAGTATTTTATATTCATTTCATTTACTTTCATTAATAATCATTATAAATGACTAATTTATTCATATATTCATTTATTTGTGTTCATCATTAATCAATATAAACTACTATTTTAATAGATTTAGATTGATTTTATGTGTTCATTATTAATCAACATAAATTAGTTAGTATGATTTTGCAACTAAATTTAAAAAAAAAAAAAAAAATGTTATACAATTTACATGTTCATCTAATATGAAAACGCAAAGTTACATATGTTAATTACAATACCAAGTAATATCAAGTAAAAGTATAAATAATTCCAACCACATAAATTATATTATATAAAATGTCAAGTATTAAAATATGAGTTTCCAACTTAATATTGGTTGAAGTAAAATTTACAGATAAAATATTGTTCATCACTTCAAAACATTATCATTATCTTGCCAAGGAATTTCAAGTGAATTCACCAACTCTAGAAACTTGACCATCAGTATTTATGTGTATGTCTTCTGTAGGATATTGGCTCTACGAGTACCACTAGACCAGTACACTTCTCTCTCTTTGTCACTCTAGTGTTATTTTTCCCCTATTTCTTCAATCCTTGCTTCTTACCATCAATATTGAGTCCATTTTCTGCAAAAGGAAAACAAAAAAAGATACAATGTAGAGTATAAGACATGAAAGTCGATGAACATTGGAATATAAACTAAAGTAGACTATAAAGGATTTATACGATATATACCTCAACATAAGCAATATTGTTAATTTCATTTTTTCCCATAAAAGCAAGAAACTCAAACAAGTTTTCTTTAGTTGGGAAATAGTGGCCACTATGTGGCCAAATGACCTATATAAACAAATCAAATAAAATGTCACAAATAAACACAACAGAACTAGAAATTTCTACTAAGAATGTCTCATGCTCCACTTTTGTAGTTGTATTGTTTCCTCTAGTTATTTCTAAGAAGCAGTGACACTTCAAAAATAAAACTGGTTAGTAGAAATCTAATGGGTGGAGCAAAGTATTTCTGACACAAGATTACAACAAGAAACTAAGAAAGAATAAGACAAGACTTTGTAAATTGTGATACTAACCGGGAATATAGCTTCAATATAGTAATCTTCAATTATCAATGTACTATTCCAAGGGAAAAGGAATCCAATTCCCATAAGCCAACATATTATATATTCCCCTTGTTTTCCCTGTAATTAATTGAGCAAGATTAGCACATGCAATTTCCGTTTAGAATCTCTAAACTGATTCTAAAAATATTCAAAGAAAACTTAAGGTTACTCATTCATTTTTCTCTGATGCAGACAAAACTGAATATGCTAACTTGTTTTTGAGTTGGAGAGTTGTGTAATTCATCGTGTCCAAAATCATTGTTTATTTTCATGACTGTGTTTTTTTAATGATCAGGCAACGGGCCTATATTTGATCAAAAAACATATTTTTCAGAATATATTCCATTTTTCTAATTCAAAGCTAGATTTCCTTCCAGTTTATGGCGTTCAAACAAACTATAATCATTTTCCTTTAACAAATCATTACTTCAATATACTACTAAATAGACAACTATGTAATGAATTTATTAGTGGTGGAATACTAATAAATCACAAATGCATGCAAGAAATAACACCAATATGTCCTAGACATGCCAAGTCTTTATCCTATTGGTTGGAAATATTACTTCATGAAAACAAAATATTTGACAAAGAAAATTTTTCTAAAACTAACCAATGCGAGTGTATCCAAAAAAAATGACATTTCTATTGGCATGCCCTCAAAATGTGTGGAAGTATCAAACAAGTGTAGTGCACTTCCCTGTAAGGTTAAAGTTTGGTAATGGAATATGTTGTCCCTTAGTCTAATCAGGTTTAACTTGCCTTTGATAACTTAGAGAGAATGGGAATTCAATATAGAAAAATGACAGAAAGCTTTTATTCATCCACACTTACCTAGATCCTAAACAAGAATTGAAGCGTTATAAAAATCCAAGAATGTCTCACATTCCACCAGGAAACAAAATTTCTAGATTTTCATTGTAAGCCTTGAGGCTTTCTCAAATTTGTAAACAAGTAACATCATAAATATTTTTCCTTAGTTCTCAAACCTTCTTCTGTGTGGAGCTCGAGAAAATATGTGCATACACATATCACAATATAGCATGTTGTGGAGTACATTTACATGAAACCAATCATTTAAAATTTTATGTTCTCTCAAGATTGAGTCATGTGTTAAATTCCCAGTATCTGCATCTTTGCGCAATGGTGTCATTAATAATTTGAAGTTTCTTGGCTTGCTAGTATGATCTAATTATTGCTTTTTGCAATATGTTTTTTCACTCATATTTATAAATATTTTATGTTTATGAATAGTGTATAGATACAATGGATGCTTCGAATAATAAAAGAGGAAATTATTTTTCCATCAATATAATTCAAGTATTTTCATATGGTGTAAATTCAGTAGTTCTATTGGTGGTACTTGGGGTCAACCTAAACAGTTATTTCTCATGCATCAAAAGAGGTAAAAAGTGATAATAGGAAGGACTCATGCAAAAAAATTTAATCATACATGTTGAATCTGAAATTGTTAATGTTTTTGTGCTCAATTTATTATTGGGGTACCTATCAGCTGACAAAGTTTGTACAAATGTTGGAAATGAAAACAAGTTATAACAAATAACATAACACAACATTTTTGGCACTTGCTTCTTTTTCTTTGCAAATCTGAACATGTCTCGAAGCAACTTATGTTAGCTATGTCCAAATGATACCAGTTTTTATTTTCCATTTAAATTTCCAATTCAATCCTATGTATCATTATCCAAGAAATTTGGCTCATTCAAAGGAGATGAAAAATGTGTGTGTGCAATAAATTTTGACCATAAAATGGTGTTATCCCGAAATCTCTAAACTCCACTTTCATCGCCCTCATTCCCAAGCTGTACTCTCCGGCTTCTTTTGATGATTTTTAGTCTATTTCCCTCTGTAACTGCCTTTATAAAATCATTACAAAAATCATTACCAAAAGACTCAAGCCTATCCTCTCAAATCATATCTCTAAGGAAAATTTTAGATTTCTGGAAGGAAGACATATTCATGAAGCCATAGTGGTGGCACAAAAATTCCTACGCAGTATGAAGAGACATAGATGGAAAGGGTTGATCATCAAAAGTGACCTTTCAAAGGCTTATGAAAAGATCAGTTGGATGTATATTAGACTCCTGCTCACCCATCTGGGCTTTCATTATGACTTCATCTGATGGGTGATGAGATGTATCACTCACATTAGTTTTGTTTCTCTGATAAATGGGGCTACTTCCCATTTTTTTTTAAATGAAAGAGGCCTCCGCCAAGGATTTCCCCTCTCCCCACTTCTCTTTTTGTTGGTAGTCGAAGGCTTAAGCCAACTGATTTTAGAGGCAAAAAGGAAAGGGTACATATGGGGTGTGGAGGTAGCTAAAAATCTCAGTATCACACACCTACTGTTTGTAGATGATATCCTTCTCTTTAGCAATGGAAGCTGCAGGGACTCCTTCCATCTCAAAGCCTCCCTGGATCTATTTCTAAAAAGCCACCGGAATACGCATCAATCATCACAAATCATCAATCATGGTTATAGGACTTACGGAGGAGGAATCCAGAAATCCCATTGAATCCCTCCCTTTAGTGGTCAGATAGATTTTCGATAGTCTCTGATACCTTGGGTTCCATCTTAAGCCAGATTCTTACCGTATAGCTGATTGGATGTGGATGGTGGCCAAAAACGAAAAAAAAGTTAAGTGTTGGTGTTACAAATGGTTTTCCAGAGCAGGGAGACTCACACTCATAAAATATTTTCTAATGGTCATTCCAGTCTTTTGGGCACTCTTCTCATGGATGTCACGGTGGATCTTGGAGCACATTAGGAAAATTTGTCATAACTTTTTGTGGGCAGGATCCAAAGAGGACCACTCCCTCTCTTGGGTGGCTTAGGATAAAATAGCCCAACCAAAAGAATGGGGAGGATGGGGTATAAAGGAACTACCTTCCTTCGTCAAGTCCCTTGTGGCTAAAATGGGATGGTCACTGCTGAAAAAGGACTCCCTTTGGTCCATGGTAATGAGAAGGAAGTACATTGACCCTGGAGACATTTTTGATTGGGTCTGGAACCCTGTCATGTCCACCAAGGGTGGGTCGACGGTTTGGCGGGCCACCCTTCAAGCCATGGACCTAATTGAGGAAGGTCTGGCCTGGAAGGTTGGGAATGGGAATTAGGTTAGACTGGGGCTAGACCGTTGGGTCGGTTGTAATGGAGATTTTTCCCTTATGGAGCCTTGCAAATCTCACCTTATGAACAAAGGTCTCTTGTTCCTTAGTCAAGCCGAAAAATCCGAAGCCACATCCATCTGGTCACAACACTGGAAAAATGGGGACGATCTCTAGCTTGACCCAATATGGGAAAAAACTTGGAAGCTATACACTAATGAACTACTTAGAAAAAACATATGCATTCGAGATGACCCTAAAACCCTCAAATGGGGCTTTTCGCCTTCAGGCTTGTACTCACCAAACACTAGGTATTCTCATCTTATGGGGAAGAAAGGCTGGCCGAAGGCCGAATGGTGGCATAAACCCCTCTGGAAGTTGAATAGCCCAGCTAAAGGTCACCTCTTTTTTTGGTGCTTGATAGAAAAAAATATCTACTTGTGTGACAATCTTTAAAAAAGGAAGAAGGAGGGGCCGTGGAGATGCCCCTTATGCAAACAGGACCCTGAATCGGTGGCACATTTGTTTATTTTTTGCTCCTAATGTCAAAAGGCATGGGAAGGGATCCAAATTATGGTTGGTTGCACACATCAATGGGTTGGTCCTTCGATTAAGGAGGCCTAAAAGTCTTGGTGGAACAGTTACTAGACTGAAAAACAAAAATTGGTACCCCTGATTATGGCCTGGGGAATTTGGCTTGCCAGGAACCACGTATTTTCAAGAATGTAGATACCCCTTTCCACATCATTGCCCATAATGGACCAGCCATCTATGGCCTTCTCCTTGAACAAGAAACTCCAACAAAGAAAAGGGTCAATACCCATAAGAAAATCAAGGGTGATATCCCTTGGGCTTACTTTGATGGAGCATCAGATCTGACGAACATGTGTGGTAATAGAATTATTATTCACCTAAGCAATTCTCGAATATTGGTAGCCTCTATCAAACTTGTTCAGGGCACAAACAACTATGCTAAGATCAAAACGTTATACCGCTTCCTATGCTGGCTTTCACACCTGCATATTACTTATGTTCAATTATTTTGGGACTCGCTCAACATCATCAAATGATTTAACAAGGATTTTTTTTTTTTAAATTATGATTTACGACCTCTCCTTGAAGAATGTTGGTTATCGAAGGACTATTTTACTCACATTGATTTATGTCATATTTACAGGGAAAGGAATTCTGTTGTAGACCTCTTTTTTAAGGAGGATTTATAGCAAGATTCGAGAAGATGGAGGACATGAGAAATAGGTCCAGAAGGCTCTGTGGATTCAGACCATTCTCCATTTTCTTGAGTAGTCTTTAGTTGTTTTTTCTCTATATATGTTAATGTACTTTCGGAAATTCTCACTTTCTATTGCTGAAAATTATAATATGTATGTACCACAAAACTTGGTTGAGGATTAGATCCTTTGTTGCTCCTCTTTATAAATTTTTATATTGTTTGTCTATTCCTGTTTGGGTTGTTTTTCCTCTTAATAGGAGGCTTGGGAACCTAGGTTACTATGTTGCTTGTATCAAGATCTATATTTCTGTTTTGGGTCATTTTCCTCCAAAGAGGAGGCCCATAAAACGCTTTTAATTTTTTTGTGGTTTCTACACTAGGCCGATGAACAATACGATGTTTTTCCCTTGAAAAAGGGAATATTCCAAACATTCACATACTTTTTTGGGATGGGTCTATGAGAATGGTTTGAACTTTTTTGGTTGCAAATTGGGAAGAGCTCGGATCTCTCCCAAGAAATGCTTAAATGTATGTACACAATTAAATTTTTATGAATATAAAGAGTTCAATTTTTTCCTTGGAAAAAATACAGTTTAACCATACAAATTTGTCTTATTCTATGATGAAACTTGTTAAAATCACAATGAAGTTGTGAAAAATTGGGGAAAATAAAAATATTTACAGATCAAACTAAATGCATCCATGTAACAAATAACCCAATCTAAATGTGCCTATTTATAAGTGACTGGATAATGCATCTCAAGGGTAATGCAACTCATCCTCATATTGCCCCCTTTAATACACACATACAAATACAAACACATGTGGGTCAAGGACACATATTTACCACTAGGTAGGTGTCCCATGAATGCCACTTTCTCAAAGACATCCCTAAAATACCATTGAAGGGGTACCTTTTAATATAATGAATTATCCAAGCGCATAATATTAGAGTATCAACACTCTAATTCTATAGTTTAATGTAATCAAATTTACAATATATTAAACTTTACTAAATAGTTATTAATCATAAATTTCATTAATTAAGAGGTCAACATAAAACAATATAACTTATTGCAAAGAAATGAACTCTATTATCATGGAATTTAAATGAGCATGTTTCCTTATGAGCCCGAGCCATAGAGGGAACTTTGGGAGTGACTGCAAAAATTTCCTAGAGCTTTATGGTTATTCCTCTAGGCAAAGGTCAATTTCAAAGCCTTCTACTAAAGCTATTAAGGCCAAGAACACCATAAATATTGGGATGTTTACTATTCACTAACTAGTCAACACATCCCTTGCCTCACACAATGAAGGAATGCCTTGAAGTGGAAATCACAAAGTGACAGAGATTAAAGGTAGTGCAAACAGAGGCACTTAGGTTATTGTTGGTTTGAATTTTCTCAAAGGAACTGACATACACAAAGAAACTTGAAAATATGTCAACATGGCTCATATGGAAAGAGCTCTATGAATGTTTCTATTAGAAATGGAAAAACCCAAACTATTCTTTAGGGACTAACATGATAGTCCAAGCACAAAAAATAATGGCTTAGATGTGTTCTTAGGGGTACAGTAAAGTAATATTCTTGGATGTACTCATAAATAGATCGGTAGTTAACATGTTTCAATCAAGATCACTTAGGCCAAAAAAAAAAAAATTTCCTTTGGACCTGAGGTTGCATGGCAAGTGTTCAACAAAATATTTGAACAAAATTTATTTGACAACAAAATTGGCAACAATGGAAATGTTAGGGGACCTTAATTTGAGAGGGCTTTGAAATCAAAGCAAGCTTTCAAATTATTGTCAAGTCTATCATAGGGAAAACCTTAATATTTTGGGTGAACTTTCTTGATTTTATAGTAAATAAAAAAAAAAAATTAGAGCTCATGCATATGATCCTTGTGGACCAACAATAATTTTTTTTGTAGGAAACCAACTTAATGACCATCATATATTTTCTAACATATGCAAAGACACTATTCTAATTTTGGTGTTGTGCCTAGAAAAAGGAGTGATGGGAAAACGTGTGTTTTCATCCTCAGAGACTATTTCTTTCAAGGATAAGGTCTCAAATAAACCCCTCCACTTCAAAAACTATAATTTTTAATCAAGTTTACAATATTTAAAATTACCAAAGAGTTATTAATCATAGGTGTTATTAATTAATGGGTCAAGAAAAAAACAACAAAACGTGTTGCAAATAAATGCCCTCTATTAACATGCACTTTAAATGTGAATGTTTCCTTATGAGCCCAAGCTATAAAGGTCACAATGGTAGAGTTCTATGAGCAAGAGGTCACAAACCTTCTCTCTTTCTGTGAATCACATGCATTGACGTCTGATTCACAACACCTATATTAAAACTATATAAGTGGATCTATTCAAACTGGAAAAAAAATTGCTATGAAGTGTATCTATACTCCAAATTTTTCTTTATTATTCAATTTTCTTATCTGGATTACTGTCCAAAATATTTTAAATAGGTTCCTCTAGGGAAGAGCAGATCCTTTTTTTATCCCACGATTCCCACACTTCAACCCAACCACTATGTCTGTCACCAAAATGGCAGTTTGGTTTCATGTCCTCATTTTCCAATAATAGTTTGTAATTTATCAGTGTTTGTATATATTGTCAATACCTAGGGAACAGATTAAAAACAAATCTTAAAAGGATTAATTTTGGTTTTTCACATATGCTTGACCCAATCACTTCTAGAAAAAACCAACTATGTTTGACAAGACAAACTAAAATCATGACTAGTTTCACATACTAGGCATCTACCTTAATACCATTAACATGGGCAACCTAGATGAAACCTCAAAAGGACTGTTTAGCAAGGTTAAGATGCCCAATATCCAGTATATCCAAAAAGATAATTTCATTCAATTGGAGAAAAACTACACAAAATCATGAGGGCCTTCTTTGCCACTTATTCCTAAGCTATTATATTTGTTGTGTATTATCATATTTTTAAACATGTTTTTGGATTTGACTTAATAATGGACAAATTGAACTTTGTCCATCTTAGTTCACAACCTCATGCCATAATCCTCGGAAATTTTGACATATGTTGATATGATCCTATGATATTGTTGAATATGTTATTTTCAAGTTTGGAAAATTTTATCAAGCACAGTTTCCAATCAAGTGAGGATTGGTTCTACCTATAGTTATAGTCATTAATGTTTAGCTCTGTCCTTACTCCACATAGTACAAATATTTGGGAATTTTAACTTTGATATGAAATGGTATCTCTAACTACCATTTTGATCATCCATCCTCCCATTTGAAATCTTAAATCCACTTAATGGTCAATGCTCTAATCCATCCTCTCAAAATACATGGTAACAATCCTAACATTATGTTGAGTCTTCATGATTTCAATTTACAAGCAAGTCATGAAAACTTTGCATTATACAATGAAAAATCTTCAAGTCTTCACAATCTACAGCAACAAATTCCCCACCTAGCACTAAAACCTTCAAGTTCTAATCTCAATTCTCCTCCATCCATAGACTACTCAATAGTCACTACTAGGAAAAGAATCTTGAAAGAACAAAAATTGGTATAAAAGAATGTGAGGTTTGTGATTTTATTAAATGTTAGAATTTTTAATTTTCATGTATAATATAAACACAAAGTAAAAGATTTTTTTTTCTATATATTCCAAACAATCCAATCAACAACTCAGCTCAAGGCTACTCTAAAGTAAAGCTTTTCTCCTACACTGCAACCAAACTTACATCCAAACATTCATTTCCCATGATAGTACTCAATGTTATTGTGTACTATGGTACTTCTAAAAAAATATTATAGATGTTTTTAAATACTCCTATTTCTTGACCATATCTTGGAAAAATATCATGCCATTCCATTTATGGTAACATGATTTGGGCACTAACAGGGTTAATAAAAAAATGACTTCTGAACCCAACAATTGCATGCAAATAAATTGAAATTTTGCACAAAAAATTGAAAACAGAAAATCAAATAAAATTTGTGACCAACAATAGAAGGTAGCAAAAACCTTCAAATTTGACCAACCACTTCAGTTATAAACTAAGCTACCACGTATGGATCAGATGACATGATTCAGACTACCAATTCTCATGAAACACCCATTCTAATGCGTAAAAACCATCATATATCCAATCCTATTCCCCATCTCCTGATTGACGATCATAATGATTTATCCATCCATGGAATTTCAATCACATACATACTGAAAGGCTCATAAAAAAAAATAAAAAATTCTAACTAGACTATACAAGCAACACCCGACATATTCACAAAAATAGACACTTTAAACTCCTAGACCCCGATAGTAGATTGTATCAGCTTCAAATCAGACACATATTCTGGAAACGACCCTTGCCATCACAATGTTGGCCTTTTGAGCATCTAACCCTCTCATCCGGGTACCCATTCATCAATTAATGAGAAATACCATACCCCAACAATTTAGAATCCAAAGACAGAACTGGATACCCATTCATCAATTCATGAAAAATATGGAATCCCACCCCCTCTGTCACTGATACTCATGCCTAATCTCGTATCAAACACATCACAGTAGTAGCAAAGTTTCTGCAAATAGCCCAACTCAACTCGAATTTTTTTCTCTTCTATGACATTCGGGACGCTCCACATATCAATGGATGATGGGGAGAATCCACTGGAAACGGTCTCCAAGGAAAACCTAGTGCCTCATGGTTGGAGAGATATGCTTGGTCAATGTTGCAAACCCCAACAAATAGTCCAAAACCCCAAGGGCGGCTGATGTGGCAGATTTACTTTGATCCCAAAGCATGGATGTTGTGGCAGCATAATATTGACTAATTTAACTAAGGTGACATGGTAGTTTATCTTTAATTCTTGGGCTTAGAAGAAAATTATTAAGGTTGAAAAGGTAATTCTAGTAGTTAAAGGAATTTGTTATGTTCCAAAAGCAAGGGAATAATTTATTGAATTAAATGTACATTAATTCTTGGTCCAGACTTTAAAAAATATTATGGTCCAAGGGAATAATTTTTGGATATGACCGTGATTATTTTATGGCACTAAGAGGGTTAGTTTGAAAATAAGATTAGTGGATGGTCTAAAAATTAATATATTCTTTATAGTAGGTTGGCCCAACATAAGGGCTCCTCGGCCTCTATAAAATGGCGTGTCCCTGCTCTCCATGAATATAGAAAAATTCTTCGACTCTTCTATTTGCCTCCCTATGGAAGCTTTGATAGATCCGACGAGGAGGGTTAATGGTTGAAATTTTTACTTTTGGGCTAATGGCATTCATTGCAGTTTAAGGGTTATACATTTGTTTAGGATTTGTTTGGGTGTCGATTTTTTGTAGGTGTCGTTGTAAAAGCATTCCCTCACAGAGTTTCGTGGGGAACTGAATAATTATTCAGGTTTGATCTATTTTAGGAACAACAACTCTAAGAGTCCTTTTTGGCACTTGATATTAAGAACAGATCAAAGACTCATCATAGGAAGTAGTATTGCAAAACTATGCATTTTGTACACTTGGTAATAATGTAAGTCCTTACTTTGAGTTGATCATTTTAGACCTGTGATCAAGTCACCAAAAGCTGCCAAAATAGTTCTGAGCAATTGTGTTTGGCATTGCATTTCTCGGCCTTCAAAACTAGGACCATGAGATAATTTAAGCTATTGATTCCCTGCAAACCTAAACTAATGATTCTTCAGAACCAACGAAAAATCCAATGAGATAACATCAAAATATATGCGGCCTACATCACTATGTCTCTGAGTGTATAACTTTGTCATCTCTGCATAAAAGGGTTGATCAGCAGTTTAAGTATTCAATGAAGCAGCAAGTGGTAGAGACTTAGTATTATTTTTGCGACTTAACAGAGGATCTGAGCTAAAACACATCAAGATGTTTGGCATTAGTTGTAGCAAAGACACCTTGTAGCAAATAAGCCTGTGGCCCTGTAAAACATCCCGGATCTGTGCCGAATGTTATATAATACAAGAAGTTCCACCTTGGAATAAAGATCCAGATTTGAAGAACTAGAGTTGTCTCTATATGACAAGGGAACCTTATGATTGTGAGCAAGTAATGTATAAGACATGTGACCTGAAGGCATGACTCTCTAGTGACATTATTAACCGTAGCCTGAAGTGACCTGATAGTAACGTGACCCATATACAACAATATTTTTTCTACTAGAAAGAATGCAACAGTATCAATGAACTACATAATTTGTAGGGTGTTATCTACAATAATCAGTAGATATGTGTTATGGTTCATAGATACTTGATGTAGCAGTAACCCTGTATGGAATTTTCAATATGGAAGTTGTGCCTCTATTTGACTGCGTGATACATGGTTGAGCAATGAGAACTGCCAGTAGTAGTGTGCATGATACAACAATATTTATGTATTATCCTGTAATTCAAATAACTGAAGGTTGTTGTCGAAACTTATGCTAGGATTTGAAAAGTGCAGTGACCCTAAGGTCACAAGTAATCTTGATGACAAATGACATCAGAATGGTCTCATATTAACAGTGCATAAACAATTGTGTTTGGGAGTGTGCACTAATTGAGGTTCTAAAAAGAAGTGATTGCCAACATGAGTATGTCTCGGTTGTAGAACAGATTCATTTTGTCTGCTGGTGTAGATATATTTCCAAGACTTGATTGATAAGAGAGGGTTTGCAATGGAATATATGCTGATATTGAAGCTAAGCTATGGGTTGCAAGGGTTGACATTGTGATATGCATGATAGAAGCAATTCCAGTGAATAACAACAGTATAATGAAATTGCTTTATTATGGCAATGAAAACTTGAATGAACAGTGAAATTTTAGTAAGCTCATGATAGCATTATTCCTTGACTGTATGACTCTAACAGACCCTTGGTGATTGTGATAACTGGGCAGTAGCTTATGTGATAAGTTGGACAGTAATGTATACCAAAGTATTCATAACAGAGATATGTGACTAAATAATAAATGATGATACCTCTTGACATGACTTTGTTGACATCACCAATTTTGATGACACCTGTGACATTGATACAATGATGGTAGTGGTGTTGTGATATAACCTTGATTACATGAAAATATCTTTGATATATGATAGTGACCTAGTTTGGAAGTAATATGTTGATACAACAACATATTTGACAGTAACCTTGTAAGTGATCTGAAGTGACCTTGTTGATGGCAGTGATCTTCCTTTATCTTCTACCCTACCTTGAAAACAATATTTTGATGTGGGAGAAACCTTGGTATATGGCAGTAACTTGGTGAACCTAGCATGACATTTGATATGAAAATGATTCTAATGACAACGCTCTCAATACATGACAATAAAAATGTTCTTGGAAAATGGCTGTAACCCTTGACATGATAGAAACCTTATATAGAAGTGATTGTGATGTAAATGTGACATTGAGATAGGGACATTATGACAGTAGTATTGTGCTATTCAAGTTGTAACAACATTACTGGAGCAGGGATTTGATGAAAACTATGACCTTGTTGTAGTGATGACATTGATGTTGACCTTGATTGATGTATGAACTTGTAGAAATTGTGTAACAAAAGTGCAGTAGACCAGAAGCGGTGAAGCAGGAGGTGAAAAAGCAGAGGACAACAGTGAACAATGTCAATAGTGGATAGAAGTAGTGGATAGAGGTTGGTTTGTTGATTATAAGGGAGGTTGAGGATACTTGTAGACTTAGTCTACAAACATCTTCAGATTTTGGTAGTTTCGTACTTCCTTCCAGCATAGCTGGTAGATTATGTATGTAATCATACATAATGCAAAGCTTGTTTGGACGACATATTCTGTGTATTGTTCAATTGATGTGATTTTTATGATTCTATATTGATTAATGCTCTGAATGTTTAAGGATTAACTAACCAATTGTGAAAAAGAAGGGAAATATTGATTCACCCCCCTCTTAGTATTTCCAACAATCGCTGACTCCAATGACATCATCTGTGACTTCAACTCCTACAGACCTGAATGACTTCGATTCTGAAATCAATAGTGTCATTTCCCGCCTTGCCCACATCATCAGAGAGATAGATTTCTCATTTCTTCATTCAACCGCAGTATTTACGGAGATAGACCTATGATTTCATCATATTCACCCATGGTATTAATGAAGGGGCATGATGTTACTATTCATAGTTCTTCTCCTCCCTATAAATTGACAACATCCATGACATTTCAATAGATACAGAAAGGAAGATCCAGTTTTATAAACTCAAAGGCATCGAGTGCATAATGATATAGACAATCACAATATCATCCTCCCATCAGTGCATAATGATACAGACAATCACAATATCATCCTCCTATCACTGGGGCTTGCAAGCATCAAATTAATTTATTACTAAGAGTTATCGGTCATTTAATTGGTTATGGAATTATCTTCTTCTATGCCGTTAGTTTGAAAAATATTTATAATTACCTTGAAATATGTGAATATTTTGCAATTAAAGACAAATCCCTGATTAATATGCATCATGTGAATATTCTGCAACTAAAAACAACTCCCTAATGAATATGCATCGAAAATAATGAGGAGTATGATATAATTTAGGACTGAGGTCATGAGGCTTCTGCTGATGGGTAACCCATCACTAAATGACTATGACGATGATGAATATTATGATTTTTTTATAGAGAAACTTCATTAAGAAATAAGAAGACTCAGGGTGGGAAATATTTCTATTAGACCTAAAGAAATTGAGTCCGATCTAGCCGAGTCCAGTGTTTGGGAGAGCGAGAGTGGAGCTTCAATGGAAGATTCTCCATCATCATTCCGAAAAGTAGAGCCAGAAGAGGATTATATTGAAGATTTATACAAGAAATATTGAGAGAGGATGTATTTCTTGGATAATCTTAACAGTCAGTAGACCTATGCACTAGGAGTTTTTCAAAGCCATGAAACCTGAAAGCCTAAAGGGGTGGCTTCCAGGCGGAAGAGATATACTCTAAAAAAGCGTGCAGTCACACATGCTTCCCACGAATCCTTGAAAAGAGTGCAAGAGGACCTGGAGACTATGTATGTAGGCCAGACTTGTTTGTCTTGGGAGGCCCTGAATTGGCAATAAAAAAAGTTTCGGGAGGTGGCATTGTATGGATCAGAGAAGGATTTTTTTTATGACCACATGGCAGATCAACTTCAGCAGTTTCAAGTTTTTTTGCAGAGGTTCTTAGATAATTATCAGTTTGAAGGTCCCGGGATTTGGTCAAAGGTTCCATGAAGGAAGTAGGGATAGAAGAAATAAAATACCAGTAGCTTAGCTGGTTAGTATCATGGAGGAATCCATAATGATATTCTGGGATTTTGTTAGGTTTGACAAGCACAAAAGTTTGGTGCAACACAAAATGTTGAAT
Source organism: Pinus albicaulis (assembly GCA_034641835.2). Taxonomy (NCBI): domain Eukaryota; kingdom Viridiplantae; phylum Streptophyta; class Pinopsida; order Pinales; family Pinaceae; genus Pinus; species Pinus albicaulis. The sequence goes on along the minus strand of CM076579.1, from coordinate 238,920,663 downwards.
TTTTTTGCATAAGTCAAGAGGTAGAGGATCCCAATGACTCTGCTCTCCTACATTTCATGAGGAGAAGCATTCATTTTAAGGAGTTGAAGGTCAAAGAGCTTGAAAGTAGAGGGAGATGCTTGATAAAGAGGCTCGATCTTGTGGCCAGAGGGAAAGGGATAGAGATCTTGATGGCCCTTTTGGACATCAAATTAGTATCCCGGGTATTGAGGATGTCCAGGATCATTATAGATCATCTAAAATGGTGCTAGAAGAGACTTGATAAGCTCAGTATTCACAAGGGTAAGGTCCATAGACCACACGGTACTATATTATTTCCATATTGATCATACATTTTAGGCCACTACTTCAATGCATTTTTGTCGGAATTGTAGACTAAATACAGGAGTTAAAAAATTCTAACAGTAAATATTTATTGGACGGGAAGTTAGGATTTAGGGGTTTCACAGCATTAGGAAAATGACATATGTGTTTTTTCTTTTCTAATTTATTGCTTTGGGAGGATGATGCTCCCTGGAAGAATCCATTAGAGCTCAGATTCATGTGACCCAGCCCCTCCAATGATTTTATCATCTAAGGTCTTTGGGAAATAAAGAAAAATAAATCCCTTGCAAGGATGTTGAGGATCTACAAAGGAGAGACATACAACTATATTTAGTTGCAAAAAAGGAGATGTTGGTTCCATCTGGAAAATTAAATTCTTGATGGAAAAAAAAGAGGTTTCAAAGCTTTGGAAAATGGATACAAAATATACTTGTGTGATGCTTCGTGTGGTGCAATTGTGTGAAAGCTTGAACGATTTAAAAAACCTAATATCCAACGAAAACTGGCCGCATTTCCTGTATGCAAGTGCACCAAGCACAATTTTCTTGTTATCAACAGGAACATTGAGGAGAACTCCCTCATTTTCTTATGCATTTCGAATATGACCCTGGGCTACTTGCGATAAGTGGAGATATTTACCATACCATCTCCAAGATCATAGCTGTGAACCTCCCCAAGTTTTACCTCCACACCCTCAAAACTCCATTTGATATGTAGAAATCGTTGTCGTAGGTGATACTGCAGTGCAAGCTCGATGAAGCAAACCACACAATGTAAAACACTAAACCCTTTGTTTACCTTTTTGAGAATTTCAAATGACTCCTGCCCAACCCTTTGTTTGATATTGATACCTATTTGAAAATTTCACGATGAAAAATGACTCCCACCCAATCTCACACAGATGGAGTATGGACAAAGAACCCTTGATTTATTTATTTTTTAAATAATATTTTATTGATGTTTATTTAGTGAATCATATTTATAAATTGTTGAATCATTTGTTAATGCATATATATTATTTATTTATTTTTTAAATAATATTTTATTGATTTTTATTTAGTGAATTGTGTTTAGAAATTGTTGAATCATTTTTTAATGTATATGTATTATTTATTTAATTTTTAAATAATATTTTATTGATTTTTATTTAGTGAATTATATTTAGAAATTGTTAAATCATTTTTTAATGTGTGTATATATATATATATTAAATAATATTTTATTGATTTTTTTTTAGTAAAATATATTTAAAAATTGTTGAATCTTTTTTTTTTTAATGTATGGATAAATTTATAAGTATTAAAAAAATTTCAACAATTAAATTGTGAAATTTCCACCTAGATTGAGGTGCTCACTTTCCAACTGCATCTTAGTAAGCAATTTAATGCTAACATGACCACCATCAACAACTAACAGTTATGCGACATCACTCCACCTCCTTATCAACATGTGAATAACTTAAATGTTGAAAAGAGAAATCGAGCCCTCTGCATCTGCACCATCTTAATGCTAATTCTCATGTCCAGCCTCACACGTAACTTAATGCTTGCCACCATGTTAACTCCTTTTTTCGACCAACATATCCTGCATTCCACCTTGCAACCCTCTAAATGTCAGGGAAGTTGGCTTTACCATGCTTCCATTACTATTGTTATCTAAGGCCACATCCCCAACATATTTGTTCTCCAACACACTATCATGGTGAGGGAACGAGGCCATGTTCAACACGGTGGCAAGGGCAGAGGTCACCCTCTCACCTCTCCATAGTGTGATTACCACATGATTCTCTTTGACCACGACATCCTTCAGCATATCAGGCGTAATGTAGTTATCCTAGAAGTAGTTGAGAGACGAAGAATTGGTGACATGCTCTAGGTTGTACAAAATTTACTCACTCTGCATCTTTGGGACCTAGAGTTGGCTTGCACTCGCATTGAAAATCATGTGGTTGAATCTAACACCTACGCCAATCACATTAGAATGACACTTCATTGTCTCTTGCAAAACATTGGTATTATTTTTCCTCCCAACATGACGTCCTCCACTTCCAACAACACTTCAAACAGGTCTACAGAGCAGCAACCAGAAGAATTTCTCTCACATCAAATTTGGTCTCGCACTATGATTTGAAATTGAATTAAATTCCATGATTACCCAAAAAAATTGTTGTTATCCTTCCATTGAAATAGAAATCACTAGGCCTATTCCCTATGAAATCTCTCTCATACGTTAGAAAATTAACTAAGAATTGTGGATATTTTAATATTATTTCCAGGATCTACTATTGAATCTTAAAAAATAATCAAATTTAGTGCTAATCATCTAATAGGTTTAGGTATTCATTGCATTGTCAAAATTTTCCAAATTGATATCAAATGTGGTGAGGTCTAAGAAACATGTGGAAGGTGTCTCGCATGAGTAAATATAAGTGGAGCGAGGGTGAGGGATGGTACTCCCGGTTCGTTCACCATAACGCATGCAGTGGGAGATTTATTGGCTTCACATTGGAAATTCGTGTGAAAAATAACTCGGCATTGGAGTTTGGGGGTAGTGAAAGGATAAGGCGATGGAAGGTGAGGGAGCCCGACATTAGACTCCTCACTCTTTCTTGGTGTTGGTCTTGATGGTTACCTCCAGAGAGGAAGCGTAAACGTCGCATGAAGTTTTACAAAGGGAGTGGCTTGTGTGTGCTTGTCGTGGGCATTTTCTGGTGCGATGTGTTCAACCGATCCCTGTTGCTCCGTTTCTTAGCCATTTTTTGCATCTCGGTTGAGGATAGGAAGTTGAAGGGAAGTGAGCACACTCGTTTCCATTTTTCTTGGCTTTTGATGAGCCTGTATTTTCCTGCTGAGAGAGGAAGCTAGAATCTTCATTCCAAGAAACCTCGAGGGTGGTGACGGAAAACTAGCTTATTTTCCAAAATTCATTCCCTTCGATGTGGGTGCGACAATGTTTGGTGGATTGGTGTGTGTTCGCTGGTCACTGCCCTGGGGTAAGCTACGCTCAGGCATCGACTACCTTGTCATCATTTGTTTTTCAATTTCCTGTGTTGGTTTGGTGGGTGATGGTATTTGGTTTTCTTGGTGGTGGTAGTCTTTATCTGGTAGTGGGAGGTTTCTCTATGCTTCCCTATGGTGTTGGGTGCCGACATTTGGCTCCTTTGCTCGAGGTGTTTTTTTTCTATGGTGGGGGTTCTAGTATCTAGACTCTACACATAGCGGGGTTTCTCGACCTTGGCAAATTATGAAGCCCCCGATGTGGTGTGGGTGTTCTCACTCCCTTCTCATCCATAGCCCTGTGGGGATGGCAGACTCATAAATAATCATGGCGGCTCCACGCAGGGTGGAAATACTGTAGGGCATGCGTGGCTCGCTAGTGTGGGTGTGCATGGGGGTTGTGAAGGAGTTAAGCAAGGGGATAACAGAGTTGGGGGTTTGAGGATTCAGAAGCAGAGTCATCGGGGTGGAGTAGGTCATGGTGGCAAGGGGAATCATGGGTTTGATTGATCTGAGATAAATGAGGGGTAGGTTATTCAACATTGTTTCCTAGAGATTTTTCATGCACTTATCAACAACTTGATGGAAAGAGTGGACATAGTTATGAGAGTCTATCATGAGGAGCATGCAGATAAGATGGAAACATTGGACTGAATGCACTATTTATACTCTCCAAGTCCAAGAGATACTAGTAGTGGTTTGACGAGGCCAAAATAAACGCACTGAGAAAGTAGAAAAGTTGGAGACTTGGTTGACGCACTTTTAAGGGCACGACCGATAGTGTGAATTTTATCCTCCACCGCATCTAGGAACAACTCCACACAACCTTGCATCTATCATGTCGGACAGCTAGTATGCTATTTGGTGTTCTTTATGTTTTATATGTGTTTTGGCACCTCTAGCCCAACCATTTATGGACAGTGTCCCTAGTCTCTCTTTTGTATTTTTTTTTAATCTCATGCAAATTTTTGTCAACAAACCTAGACAGGGTGAGAACACCTATTTTCTAAGTGGCTATATGTACTCCTTTTTTCCTACATGAATAGAACATTGACTTACAAAAATAAAAAGGTTCAGACATCATTAAAAAATTAATTAATTAATGACCTACAAAAAAACAAAGGTTCACTTATTATCTAGTCATATATTTTAATCCTAGACTAAATTAGTCATTTAAGTTAGTCAAGTTTAGTTTCGTCACTTATTATCTAGTCATATATTTTATCCCTAGACTAAATTAGTCATTTAAGTTAGTCACTTTTATTTTAGTCACTGATTATCTAGTCATATATTTTATTCCAAGACTAAATTAGTCATTTAAGTTAGTCATTTTTAGTTCGATCACTTAAAATTGCTCAACTTTAGTAGTAATTCACTTGAAATAATTGCGGCGACTAAAATTTTTAGTCACCTAGTCATTAATTTCATCAATTTTTACTAGTGTAATAATGAGAGCCACCAAGAGATGATACCTGAGCAGGTCCCCATACATCTGTATGCACAAGCTCTAATTTTTTTCTCTTCTTTTCTTTCCCAACTCTGAGAAATCTGACTCTCTTTTGTTTTCCATAAATGAAATTCTCACATAAATCCAAATCAACACTCTTCAAACCTGGTAACAAATTTCTTGAGTGAAGAATCTTCATCCCCTTCTAACTCATGTGTCTGAGCCTATGATTCCATAATGTTGCATCTGCTCCTTTGGAAGTTAAAGCACTAATAGAGTTAGAAATACCATTGCATAAATACAATGTACCAACCTTTTCACCTTTTTCTATTACCAGGGCTCCTTTGGTGACTTTCCAAGTTTTAACTGTGAAATTTGTCACACAACCTTCATCACCTAATTGCCCTGTTGAAATCAGATTTTTCTTCAGATCTGGAACATGCCTTACCTCCTTTAATAGCCATTGGTTTCCATTCTGCTTTTTTACAAGAACTTTACCCATTCCAACAATTTTACAGTTTTTATCATCACCCAAACAAACTTGTCCAAAATCTCCTTAAACATAATCATAAAAATATTTCTTATCAGGTGTGGCATGGAATGAGGCCCCTGAATCTACAATCCAAGAATCAGTAACATTTTCAAAAGAAATAATCAAAGCATCTTGTAACACATCACCTGTCACATTTTCTTCATGATTGTCTTCTTGTTGTGCGTCTCCTTCTTTTCCCTTCCGAGATCTACCGTCTTTCTTCAGGTGTCCTTTCCTTCCGCATTTCAAGTACACTATCCCCAATCTGGACTTGGATCTCTCTTTCCTTGATTTACTACAATATCTTGAGCTCTTTCCTCTTTCCATTCTTCTTCCCCTAGACTCTACACTCAAAGCATTACCTGATGTCTCAGCGAAGCTTTTTCGTTGCATTTCCTCGCTAAGGATAGCACCGACAACATCATCAAACTTTAAAGTACTAGATCTAGAGACAGAGTTACTAATGGCCATAACTAAACCATTCCAACATTCTAGAAATGAGCACAGAAATAAAAGAGCCCTAACATCATCATCAAAGTTTACCCCTATTGAAATTAAATGATTGGTAACTGTATTAAAATCATTCAAATGGTCTGCAATAGATCCACCTTCCGACATATTCATATTAAATAAACATTTCATGAGAAATACCTTATTTGAGGCTGAGGGTTTTTCATATAGTTTCGCCAACGACTTAATCAAACCCTTATTGTTGTTTTCTTCGAAATATTGAAGGCTACCGACACCACGAGGCACAATCGTACTATTCTGAGTGCCTTTCTATCGAGAATCTCCCATTCTGCATCTATCATAGCCGTCGATTTCTTTGTCTTTTCGCTCAATGGTAGGTACAGATATTTCTGATACAGATAATCTTCCATCTGCATCTTCCACAACGGGAATTTTTGGCTGTTAAATTTCTTGACCCTAATCTTACCATCTTCCACCATTGCTCCCACTCGAACCAGGAACCCTTATTTTCTGCGAGTTTATCAGCCAAATAGACCTTCCGCTCTGATACTAGTTGTTAGAAAATTATATATTACAGAGCAATGCAACACACAAAATATGCGGAAAATACAAGTAGACAAAACACATAAAACCAGAGAGACACAAATATACGTAGTTCACCTAGTTTGGGCTACGTCCACCTCGAACAACCAGTCCTTCCTTTATATTATCCAGGAAAATGAAGAGACAAAAACTACAACAAATCCGCTGTAATATCATATATTCTCTCTCACAGTCTCCCTATCTGTTTCTCGCTCTTGGAATACACGTACAATGAATAGCCACAATACAATACCCTCATACAAGCGAGGGGTTGCCTTCCACAGAAAAAAACCCTAAGCTAAACATAACTTCTACCATCAAATCATCTGCCTAATGAACGACCCAGATTGACTAGAAATTACTATACTTTTACAAGGCAATTTTACATCTATTTTTAGCTACGGGGGTGCTGCCCCCGAAACCCCCTTCCAGGGGGGGCTCCATAAAGTCATGGCCACGCCCCCCCTGGACCCCCCAAGCAGCATTTAATTATGGGTAGAATTGACGCACCATTAAGGTACAGGGTTCCAATGCTGTGATACAAAATAAACAAGATAATCAGTCTCCACACCCAACAATCTCCCACTTGAAGAATGATTGTAGCAACTCCATCGTTGCTTCATTTGCTGGACAATGAATCCTCTTTGGACCTGGTTTTTTCTCATCTTCATCATCATACTTGAAGACTAATTGAATCTGAGCAGAATCTCAGTTTCTCCCTAGTTACAAGTTTTGTTAGCATATTTGCAGGATTCTGGCTAGTGTGTATCTTTTCCAGCTTTAGCTGTACATCTTCCAATACTGACCGTATGAAATGGTACTTGAGTTGTATGTGTTTAGTCCTGGAATGAAATGCTGAGTTCTTTGAAAGATGAATGGCACTTTGACAATCATGCCCATATCATGCTTCTTACCCAATTCATCCATAAATCTTTGTAACCAAATCATTTCTTTACTAGCCTCTATAGCAGCAACATACTATGCTTCTGTAGTAGAAAATGCAACAACACTTTGGATTTTTGAAACCCAACTGACAGCTTTCCACCTACAGTAAATAAATATTCTGTATTTCTCCTCCTGTTATATCTGTCACCTGCCATATCTACATCAACATATCCTTATAGAGGAATGTTTGAACCACCAAAGCATAATGCTTGATTTGTGGTACCTCTTAAATATCTAAGAATCCATTTTATTGCCATCCAATATCCTTTTCCTGGATTGTTCATGTACCTTCTTACAACTCCCACTGCATGTGCAATATCAGGCCTTGTACAGACCATTATACATCAAGCTTCCAACTACTGATGCATATGGAACTTTAGACATAAAGTATATTTCTTCTTGGGTCTTGGGGCACATCTCCTTACTAAGTCTGAAGTGGCTAGTAAAAGGTGTACTAACTGGTTTTTCATTCTACATAGTAAATCTTTTCAACACCTTTTGTATCTACTTATTCTGAGACAGTGTTAATTTGCGATTTTCCCTGTCTCTAGTTATTCTCATACCAAGGATTTGTTTTGCAGCTCCCAAATCCTTCATTGGAAATGAATTTGCCAATTTTCTTTTGAGCACATTTATTTCCTGCATGTTAGACCCTGCAACAAGCATGCCATCTACATATAATAAAAATATAATATAGCCACCATCATTTTTCTTTTTCAGATAAACACAATGATCAGAGTGACATCTAGTATAAACTTGTTCAGACATAAACTTGTAAAATTTTAGATACCACTACCTTGGAGCCTATTTTAAGCCATGAAAAATATTCTTTAACCTACACACTAATTTTTCCTTCCCTTTGACCTGATATCCTTTTGGTTTCTCCATATAGATATCTTCCTCCAAATCTCCATGGAGAAATGTCATCTTTACATCTAACTGTTCAAGATGCAAATCCTCAGCTGTTAAAAGAATCAAAATAGTTCTGAATGAAGTCATATTAACAACAGGAGGAAATATTTCATCAAAATCAATACCTTTCTTCTGTGCAAACCCCTTCACCACAATTCTGGCTTTGTACCTTTGTTTTCCTCCATCTTCTTCCTTTAGCCTGTAAACCCATTTATTAGACAATGTAGTTTTACCTGCAGGAAACCTGACTAAGTCCCAAGTATGATTATGAATTAAGGATTCCATCTCTTCTTCCATGGCTAGCTCCCACTTCTTCCTGCTTTCAACCTGCATTGCTTCTTCATAACATTCGGGTTCACCAGAATTAGTCAACAATCAATAATATAACGAAGGAGAGTATCGTTCAGGGGTCTACTTATCCTGGTATATCTTCTGACACCACTTTCAGGTGTTTTAGGTGAATTTTTATGTTGTGGTTGTTGTTGTTGTTGTGGATGTTGATTATTATTATTTTCAGACACCTATACTTTTTATGTGATCTCATCAAGAACTGTGTGTTCTTTGTTTTATTTTTCTTGTTTCTTTTCTTGCAACTGATTCTTATACAAGACCTTTTCATTTAATATTACATCTCTTCTCCTAATGAGTTTGTGATTTTCATAATCATATAAGCGATAAGCAAAATCATTAACACCATATCTAATAAAGGTACATTTCTTTGATTTTCCCTCAAGCTTTGTTCTATTTTCTTTATTGATATGGACAAAGGCCTCACAACCAAAAGGCTTTAAAAAAGAGTAGTTTACCTTTTTACCTGTCAATGCTTCCTTTGGAACACCACCATCCAAGGAAATTGAAGGCCTTGTGTTTATTAGATAAACAACAGTATCTACAACATCTGCCCAAAATTGTAAAGGCAATCCTGCATGCAATCTCATGCACCTTGCATGGTCCATGATTGTTCTGTTCATCCTTTCTGACACACCATTTTCTTGTGGTGTTCTTGGAACTGTCTTCTCTCTACGAATTCCATGCTCTAAATAGTACCTATCAAACTTTTTGCTGCAATATTCACCTCCATTGTCTGATCTGAGACACTTCAACTTCTTTCCTGTCTCAATCTCAACCAAAGCTTTCCATTTCTTGAAAGTATCAAATACTTCAGATTTATTATGAATACAATAAATCCAAGTTTTTATAGTTGCATCATCAATAAAAGTAACATAATAATGAGAGCCACCGATAGATGATACCTGAGAAGGTCCCCATACATTTGTATGCACAAACTCTAATTTTCCTCTCTTCTTCTCTTTCCCAACTCTGAGAAATCTGGCTCTCTTCTATTTTCCATGAATGAAATTCTCATAGAAATCCAAATCAACATTCTACAAACCCGGCAACAAATTTTTTGAGTGAAGAATCTTTATCCCCTTCTCACTCATGTGTCTAAACCTATGATGCCATAATTATGCATTTTCTCCTTTGGAAGTTAAAGCATTAAAAGAGTTAGAGATACCATTGCAGAAATACAATGTACCAACCTTTTCACCTTTCACTATTATCAGGGCTCCTTTGGTGACCTTCCAAGTTTTATCTGTGAAAGTTGTCACACAACCTTCACCGCCTGACTGCCCTGTTAAAATCATATTTTTCTTTAGATCTGGAACATGCCTTACCTCCATTAATAGCCATTGGTTTCTATTCTGATGTTTTACAAGAACTTTACCCATTCCAACAATTTTACAGGGTTTATCATCACCCAAATGAACTTGTCCAAAATCTCCTTGAACATAATCATGAAAATATTTCTTATCAAGTGTGGCACGGAATGAGGCCCCTGAATCTACAATCCAAGAATCAGTAACATTTTCAAAATCAATAATCAAAGCATCTTGCAACACATCACCTATCACATTTGCTTCATGATTTTTTTCTTGATGTGTGTCTCCTTCTTTTCCCTTCCGAGTTTTATAGTCTTTCTTCAGGTGTCCTTTATTTCCGCATTTCTAGCACACTATCCCCGATATCGACTTGGATCTACCTTTCCTTGATTTAATGTGATATCCTAAGCTCTTTTCTCTTTCCATTCTTCTTCCCCTAGACTCTACACTGAAATAATTACCTGATGTCTCACTGGAGCTTTTCCATCTCATTTCCTCACTAAGGATAGCACAGACAACATCATCAAACTTTAAAGTACTAGATCCAGAGACAGAGTTACTAATGGCCATAACTAAACCATTCCAGCTTTCTAGAAATGAGCACAGAAAGAAAAGAGCCCTAACTTCATCATCAAAGTTTACACCTACAGAAATTAACTGACTGGTAATTGTATTAAAATCATTTAATGGTCTACAACAGATCCACCATCCGAAATCTTCATATTAAATAAACGTTTCATGAGAATTACCTTGTTTGAGGCTGAGGGTTTTCATATAGTTTTTCCAACGACTTAATAAAACCCTCTGTTGTTGTTTCCTTTGAAATATTGAAGGCTACCGACGCTGCGAGGCACAACCGTACTGTTTCGAATGCCGTTCTAGCGAGAATCTCCCATTCTGCGTCTGTCATAGCCGTCAGATTCTTTTTTTTTCCACTCAATGGTAGGTATAGATATTTCTAATACAGATAATCTTCCATCTGCATCTTCCACATTGGGAAGTTTTGGTTGTTAAATTTCTCGACCCTAAACTTACCATCTTCTGCCATTGTTCCTACTCGAAACAAGAACCCTTCTTTCCTGTGAGTTTATCAGCCAAATAGACCTTCGGCTCTAACACCAGTTGTTAGAAAATTATATATTACAGTGCAATGCAACACACAAAATATGCTTAAAATACAAGCACACAAAACACATAAAACTAGAGAGACACAGATATACGTGGTTCACCCAGTTTGGGCTACATCCACCCCGAACAACTAGTCTTTCCTTTGTATTATCCAGCAAAATGAAGAGACAAAATCTACAGCAGATCCACTGTAATATCCTCTCTTCTCTCTCACAGTCTCCCTATTTGTTTCTCGCTCTGAGAATACACATACAATGCACAGCCGCAATACAATACCCTCATAAAAGTGAGGGGTTGCCTTCTAGGGCAAAAAACCCTAAGCTAAACATAACTTCTACTGTTAGATCATCCACCTAATGAACAACCCAGATTGACTAGACATTATTATACTTTTACAAGGCAATTTTACATATGTTTTTAGCTTCGGGGAAATTTTACTATAATTTTACAAGGTCACCCCCCCCTGGACCCCCCAGGAAGTGTTTAATTATGGGAAGCATTTCCACCCCATTAAGGTACAATATTCCAACGTTGTGATACAAAATAAACAAGATAATCAGGCTCCACACCCAACATGTGAATACTCCGTATCGACAACAGTAGATGAACCAGGATGTGTAGAAACAATTTGTGCCAACTTTGTATATGGGAAGATGATGATTCACCAAAGGTACTGATAGTACTGGTTTCAGTAGAGTGATGTCACCTTCACCATGCAGAAGTAAGTTCTGGTGGTAAAGGTGGTTTCAATGCTAGTCTACGCGAACAATGGGGAAAATTATTTTGTTCTTCCATGATGACTGATTTATTTTAACCAAAAAAAAATAAAAAAATAAAAGGGTATTACTAGGTAAAAGGTTTACCAAGAAACTGTAAACTGCAGAATACCTCCTGCCTAACCAAGAAGTACATGCAAGCAATCTACCCGAATTTTTGTTTGGTGTATCACAATTTACAAGGCGGCCGACTCGGTTCACTATGGAGGGATAGAAACCTAAATTTATCCTCCCAAATATACCCGAAGGTACGTGGAGGCCCAAGTCTATATTAGCATTGTCTAATGTGAAACCGCACAATGAGAGCACCCCTTTATAATTTCCGTACTATAACACCACCCGATATACCCGAAAGTACATGGACGAACTACGATATCTTATGCACGTGGAGTGAGGTATCACACTGGGAATGTATCGTAGACAATTAACGACAACTGCTATGTTTTACGATGCCAGAACACATCTCTAGCCTAGACCTTCTAAATGTTATCGTTATGGTTCCAATGCTTTGTTAGGTAAATTGAGATAAATTTGAAGTTGATTGTGTTCATCAATTTTCCTTTCAAGGTTCACCGCAATGATGTATTGGAAATTCCTAAAATGCAAACTAAAATGATAAGAAATATTTCACTTTTCCTTTTTTCAATGAAAATCATAGCTACTAGAGGGAAAGAGCAATCAATTTGAGAGCAAACAATCAAAGAGCACAAACTAAAATGCAGCTTTCCTAATTCTTCCTACACAAAACAAACAATCCACTACATGAAAATGCAGGTTTTTCTTTTTAGTCCCTTTAATTTGAATGTATAAAAGGAAACTAAGTGCATCAAATCAATAAAAACAAATGCCTTTTACTTTTGACAAATGAGGAATAGAACAAAAATTTCTCTTTAATAGGAAAAATGAAGAATAGAACTACAATTTCTCCTACAGGAAATGAAGAATTTAACGACAAATTCCTTTTTCAAAAGAAAATGGATCTAATGCAACGATGAAAATACATTGAAATTAATTCGTCAATGATAAAGAAAAACACTTTAAATAAACATTCAACAAAATTTCCTTTCAAATGAGGAAGATGGAGATAGAGTGACTGGTCAATATCAGGTATGAGGTTTTTTAAAACATAGCGAACATCAAATTGAAAGCAAATGCAATGATAAACGTAATGGAATTTGATTGATTCTAAGGGACAACACAATCTCTAAGGGGAGACAGTGTGTTGCAACACACCCCTGGAAGGGATACAATGTTATGCAAAGCATTGTGTCCTATTCAACAGTGTGTTGGGCGCAGCAGAGAACAAAAAACTCAACTATTAACACACTTCTCATGAAAATTTTTATTTCAAAAAGCCTAATCTTTCAGAGTAAATTCTACTGGGTAAATAAACAGATATAAACAGAGGGAAATACATGAAGGATGAAGGTTAAACTCCCTAGAGATTCTGGGTTCTATCCCTAGTGGAGTCACCAATTCGTTATGCGGAATTATGGATTATGGATAAAGCATTCTTCCCTAGATGTGCTGCTTATCTATAACAACAGGTTAAATAATTTGCGACTACTTTTCCTAATAGTAAATAGACACACAGAACAGATCAAGAAACTTACTTGCAGTCCAAGTGCTTCCAATTCTCCTTCTGTCACTCTTGCTGTAGCTTCAAATCCGAGCTAGATCACCAAAATATTTCCTGCAAGAATGAACACTAAACAACAAAGATATAGCAATATACAGATGTCTATTCAAGTTATTCAGTTAAATCAATGAAACATGAACCATATAAATCATATAAGAATTCATAATATGAAAGAAATAAGCTTATATAGATAGATATGTGGGAAATTAAGCAACAATATTTATTAATGGATAAAAGGGGAGGTTACAACCAAGTGATTGATTTGATGTCACCATCTCCAGCAACATCTTGGCCTCATCACAATGCACATCTCTCCAACAACATGTTACACAAATCAACTCCTCAATTGAAATTCCACCATCATTTCTATACTCAAATCATTCCCTACCAAGCACTAAGATATGTGCTCAATTTATAGAGGAGCTGAAGGTAGTTTTACAATCAATGACTTTATAATAATAGGCAATACATGTTCCCAGTCTCAGAGGTATCAAATGACACATGGATTCAAAGCTTGACACATATGTACTCTTCTAGAAGACACTGGCCAAGTGGAGATTCTGGAACAATGAGAATTTTTCTCCCAATTGACCAACGCACTCTTGAGTGTTGGGAAGTTCTTTTCAGAGCACCTTTGAGTGGGGTTACCTACATATGCAACACACTTAGTCACTTGAGAGGCAGCGTTAGTGAGCTCACACATGATATATTATAAACTTCAAATCTTGGAAACCTTGCAAATGGAATTCATAGATGATCTGTTCTTGTTCTTTGTCTTAGGGCATGTAGAAATTGAAATGATAGGGGTAATAAACCCTATTCATTGGTCCTGGGGATGATTTCTAGTTAAGCAGGTCATTGGGAATTATGCCCAAATTGACCTATAACATGGTTTATGGAACTCAAGCACTATTTCCTACTCAGCTGACCAAACCAGTGATTTCTTTTGTTCAATAAGCTCAGGAAGGACCGAATGCTCTGGTAAGAAGTTTGAACAAAATAATTGAATCAAGTGAAAATAGAAACACAGTCAGTGATAACTTGATTACTTATCAGGAAAAGATGAAGTCTTTATTTGTTAGAAAAGAAGAAGAAGTTCTATTTCAAGCAAGAGATTTGGTACTAAGATGTGACACCAGACGAGAAGAAAAGGGGAGGCATGGTAAATTGACCCTCTATGGTATGGTCCATACAAGATCTCCGAGGGAAGGTCAACTAACACATTTATTTTGGAAGATCTAAACGAAGAGACAATACAACTACCTATGAATGGGTAGTATCTGAAGCATTATTTCCAGTATTAAAAGTCACCATTCCACCATTGTAAATACCAGATTTCTCATTTTTCATATGTCACCAAGTAATATTTGACTCCATGCCTAATGGATAAGGCACTAATCTATGGTTCTTAGTGCTTCCGTGGAAGAAAGCACTATCCCTAGGTGGAGCCAGATGTTGTGGCTCATTTTCATTTACCTTTGAAATATTTTTCAAAACATCAGAAAAGCATATATGATATAAAATGTAAAATTTTGTGTGTCATAGAATAATTTTTATTTATATATTGGTACATTAACATTACGTGATGATATGTGAAGGTGGGTCAAGTCAAGATCATTCATGTGCAGAACAATTCAAGAGCCGGACTGATGGGCACGTGCAGAACATTGCACGCTGAATAAGGTCGAGTCGGTGTCATTCGAAAGCTCAAGAGGGACTAGCACAGCAGAACACTGGATAAGCTTAGGAGGGTTACATCGTCGAGCAAACAAACTAATTTCCTAAATGTGGAGAGAGGGAACATTTCCCTTAAACGCTTAAGAGTTTTGGAGGAGGCGTAAAGGGAAAAACAAATGTTCGGGATCAAAGAACATAACTAGAGTGGAGATATATATGAAAAATATTAAATCAAAAACCGTAAATCACAAGTTTCAAAGGATAGGCGCTGGATGTAAGTGATAAATTCGTTGAAATGTGACGTGTGATTCTAGGTGGGACTCGATCGCATAGCGCACATCGCAGGTTTTAAAAGACAATTCTTAAGGAAAAGTTAAAGTAAAAAAAATTCGAAGTGCGACTTGGTAGATGAAATGGAAAATGACGTGGCCCTGGCCCACATACTGTACAGTGCAAGTTTTAAAAGTTAAGGGCGAAGGGTAAGTGTTATAATCTCCAAAGTGTGATGTGTGATGCGGTGGGGCCTGATCGCAAATCGTAAATCACAAGTTTTAAAGGATCACCGCGAGAGGTAAGTGATAAAGTCGCCGAAGTTCGACGTGTGATGCCAGGTGGGACCCGATCGCATAGCACATATCACAAGTTTTAAAAGATAAATGATAAGTAAAATTTAAAGATGACGAAATGAGAAGCGCGATGTTGGAACAGATGCGATGTGGTTCCACGATGAAATCTAAAGGATTTCAAGTCTGGGCTTATGCAGTTATGCATCATTTTATGAATAAATAAGTATAACATGATAAAAAAACTCAATTAAGTGACCCGATGCATATCAAAGGAGGAGAGGCAGAGTCGGGTAGCAGGTGATATGATTGACAAAATTTGAAGCACATGGGCATAGGTAGAGTCGGGCAAAAGAGCGTATAGCGGACCTATTGGGAGCATTACCATTGACAGCTGGCTCAAGTCGGGCACTGAGGTGTCATTACAGAGCTGTGAAACTGCTACATCATAACCAGAAAGGACACCTCAGTACTTCAAGAGGACACATCAGCAACATCAAATTCAGCAAAAAGAACAATATTTCCAGTTTTAATTTGTTTTATCAAGTATGATTGCACAAGTAATCTTAAAAGTTTAGGTAGTTTAATAGTTTTAAGAAGTTCAAGAGTTACAAAGCACTGTGATTTATTTAATTATATTGAAATAAATAATAGGGGTTCAGAGTTTTGGACCTCTGGAGGATTGTTAATTTGGTACTATGTAATATTCCTAAATTAGCATGAAGCTAATTGGAATATTAATTTTTTCTTCTGTTGTGTAACTAGCTCCAAAAAGAGAAGAAAAGAGATATCAACGCCTTAGAAATAAGCCACTTCGAAGGGGCAACCTCCAATACATTACATAAATGAACAATTCTTGGATGATACAATTCACAAAACCTCCTTTCTATATATAGGAGTCCATGGGGCCATAATGTAATCCTAGTGGGCCACCATGTAATCCTAGCCGACCTAACAATAATAATTTAAGGGCACAATAATAACAAAATGGGGGTTACAAGGGTACAATAATAACAATAAGGGGTTTACACTAACAATAATAAGGGGCTATACTAGTGATATAGGGACCTAACATGCCCCTCTCCTTCAAAAAAGTGTTGTACTCAACACTTGAGTAGCTCCGGGTGCTTCTGTATAAAATTCTCATCCTCCCATGTAGAATCTTCAGTGGGTAAGTTCTTCCACTTGATGAGATACTCTGAAATTGATCGATTCCGTACTTGTCGAGTTCTTTTTTCCATGACTGCTTCAGGTTCCAATATGATTTTCCCTTCCCCATCAAGTTCTGGCAATACTGTTTGAACTGGAAGATTTTCACCTATAACCTTCTTTAAACATGAAACATGGAAAACTGGATGTACTCGCGAAGAAGCAGGAAGCTCCAATTTGTATGCCATAGTACCAATCTTTTGCAACACCTTGTAAGGACCATAGTACTTTAGCGATAATTTATTATCCTTCTTAGCTTGCTTGAGGGACATTTGTTTGTATGGTTGTAGCTGTAAAAATACCCAGTCTCCTACATCAAAACTTCTCTTGCTGCAATGTTGATCTGCCTGTTGTTTCATTCGATTTTGTGCCAAATTAAGGTTGTCCTTTAAGAGTTGGAGAACTTCTTGTTGATGCTCGATGTGATCTTCCACTGCTTGAACCTTCGAATTTTCTCTTAAAGATGATGTGATGGATGGTGGATGATATCCATAAAGTGCCATAAATGGGGTCATTTTTGCTGCAGTATGGAAGGAAGTGTTATACCACCATTCGGCGAGAGGTAACCACTTGACCCATTGTGTTTGTTTATCAGATACAAAACAACGAAGATATCCTTCCAAACATTTATTTACTATCTCGGTTTGACCATTAGATTGAGGATGATAAGATGAGCTATGAGCTAATTGAGTACCCAAACAAGAAAATAACTCCGTCCAAAAATTTCCAGTAAAAATGGGATCTCTGTCGCTCACAATAACCCTTGGGGTTCCATGTAGCTTTTGAATTCTGTCCATAAATGTAGTAGCAACTGTACTTGCTTTAAATGGATGAGATAATGCACAAAAGTGTGCATACTTGGTAAATCTATCAACTACCACCATGATGACACTCTTTCCTTCGGACTTAGGTAAACCTGTGATAAAATCCATTGAAATCTCCTCCCAACGTTGACTTGGAATCGATAAAGGTTGTAGAAGTCCTGGGGTCTTAATTGTTTCCACTTTATTCTGCTGGCAAACCAAACATTCCGCCACAAACTTTCGAATATCAGATTTAAGGCCATCCCAAAAAAATTCTTTCTTCACCCTGTGGTAAGTTTTTAAAAAATCCTGAGTGTCCTCCTAAAGGAGAAGTGTGCAATTCCAGAAGAATCTTTTGTTTTAGTTGGGAATTCTTACAAAGATATAAGCGATCTTTGTACCATAAGGAATCATTTTTTCCAACTAAATGTATCAGATGTACTAGGATCTTGCTGCAACTTTTGAATGAGTATCCATACATCTTTGTCCTTCTTCCATTCATCTCTTGCTTCAGTTATCCAATCTGGTTGGATAATAGAAATAGCACAAAGCAATGCTTCCACCTCTTCATTCTTTCTTGAGAGTGCATCTGCAACAACATTAAGCTTTCCTTTTTTGTAGATTATTTCAAAGTCATAACCCAACATCTTTTTGACCCATTTTTGCTGCTCTTCTGACGATAGTCTTTGTTCCAAAAAGTGTTTAAGACTATCATGATCAGTTTTTACCTTGAAGTGTCTTCCCATTAGGTAAGTTCGCCATTTCTTTAGTGCATGCAGTATTGCTAACATTTCCTTCTTATAAATAGGTTTATGTAAATACTTTCCTTTGATTGGACGACTTTCAAAAGCAATGGGTCTTCCTTCCTGCATTAAAACTGCACCAATTCCATTTCCTGAGGCATCACATTCCACAATAAAGGTTTTTGTGAAGTCTGGCGTAGCTAAGACCGGTGCTAGGGACATTGCCTCTTTAAGATGTTCAAAGGCCTTAGTTGCTTCAGGAGTCCATGAAAATGCATCTTTCTTCAATAATGTTGTTAGAGGTGGTGCTATTCTCCCATAATTCTTAACAAACTTGCGATAATACCCTGTTAACCCGAGAAATCCTCGCAACTGCTTTATGGTTGTGGGAACTTTCCATTCCTTAATGGCTTTAATTTTGTTAGGGTCTACTTTAACACCCTCGTGAGATACAATATGACCCGGATATTCCACCTCTTGTACTCCAAAGAAACATTTGGATTTTTTTGCATATAATTGTTTCTCCTGCAATAGTTTGAGCACCCTGTCAACATGTTCAACATGATCCTTCCAAGACCTGCTGTAGATTAGTATATCATCAGAAAATACTAGCACAAATTTTCTAAGGAAGGGTTTGAAAATGGAATTCATCAACCCTTGAAATGTAGAAGGTGCATTGGTAAGGCCAAAAGGCATGACCAAAAATTCATAATGACCATCATGAGTTCGAAATGTTGTTTTTGGAATATCTTCAGTCTTCATTCTAATTTGATGATATCCTGAACGAAGATCCAACTTGGTAAAATAAATTGCTCCATGTAATTCATCCAATAATTCATCAATCACAAGAATGGGAAATTTGTCTTTAATGTTGAGCTTATTGAGCTCCCTATAATCCGGACACATTCGCAATGATCCATCCTTCTTGTGTACCAATACTACAGGAGCAGAGAAAGAACTTTGACTAGGTTGAATTATACCCGCCTCTAACATTTCTGCAATCATGCGTTCAATTTCGCTCTTTTGGAAGTAAGGATATCTATAAGGCCGGATGTTTGGAGAAACACTTCCTGGAATCAAATGAATAGCATGATCATGATCACGAATAGGTGGGAGTCCTTTGGGAGTTTCAAACACCTTGGAATGATTGTCCAAGACTTGTTGGAGATCTGCAGAAATAGATGATTTTGATGTTGGAACTTCTAGTGAGCATAATTGTGCAATTACGCATCGTTGTTCTTTCTTTAGAAGCTTTGTCATGACATTAGAGCTTATTATCCTTCCTGGCTTCCCCGCAATACCCCGTAATTTGACTTCCTTTCCTTCTGAAAAAAATTTCAAGAAAAGTTCTTGAAAATTAAAAGCTACCATCCCAAAAGATTGTAACCATTGTACTCCTAGTACAATGTCAGCACCTTCCATAGGAATGGCAAGCATTGGACTAGTCAATACATATTCCCCAATGGTTAGCTTGATATTATGGCATTTTCCAGAGAAATTTATAGTTCCTCCATTTGCAACCATCACTTGACATTCTGGTGCTGGGTATAGGAAACAATTTAATTCCTTGGCTACCTTATAATGAATAAAATTATGGGTGCTACCTGAATCAATCAACACTATTAACCTTTTCTTCTTTATATTTCCTTCTATCTTGAGAGTTTGAGGAGTGGTAATTCCTGCCAGTGCATTACACGATATGGTCGGATTCATTTCTTCCTCTTCTAGGGGTGGTTCCTGGTGTATATCCTCTTCTTGTTCATTTTCTTCTTCTTCTTCACAATCTATGTAAAATAATTTCTTCTCAGCACACTTATGACCTTTAGTGTATTTGCTATCACAACTGTAGCAAAGCCCTTTTGCTCTTTTTTCTTCCAATTGTTGTGGTGTCAACCTTGTAGGTTGTGGAAATCTAGGCGTAGCAACACTTACTTCTTTATAGAATTGAGTGGTAGGCTTCCTTGTCGCCATAATTTTACATTCAACTTTTCTTGCCAACCTGAATGCCTTCTCCAATGAATCAGGTTCCAAAACGCAAACTTCATGTTGGATGTTATCCTTTAAAGTGCTTAGGAAGAGATCAATCCTGTGTCCCTCTGGAATATCAGTTACCCTTATATTCAATTTTTGGAAGTCCTCAATGTGCTGCCCCACTAAACCCTTTTGTTTGAGATTTATCAATTGGGTAAAGAAAGTGTTGCTCTTTGTATCCTCATAATGTGCTATCATTTCCTCCGTAAAAATTGACCAAGTGACAATTTTTTTACGGGAGCAAAGCCATTGATACCATACAAATGTATTTTGTTCTAAATGTAAAGTTGCAATGCGTACCTTTTGTGTGTTTTGCACGTTATGGAGATCAAAATATTTTTCCATCTGTAGTATCCATGTTACATGATCCTTTCCATCAAACTTCTTCATATCCATTTTTGGAATATGGTGGTTCTTCTTGCCAACATTCGAGTTTATGAAATCATGATTAACATTTATTTTGTTCTCATCATGAGGTTCTTCTCCTATATTTCCGCCATTAGGTATCATTTCTTGTTTTAAGCTTGTCATCAAGCCTTCCATGTATGCTTTTAGATCACTCTTCATGTTTTCCATGTTGTCTTTCATGTCATCCATCTTAGCTTCCATGCCATCCATCTTAGCTTCCACGCCATCCATTTTAGCTTCCATGCCTTTCTTCAAACCGTCCATCTTCACTTCCATGCCTATCTTCAAAACTTCCATTTCATTTTTTGTTGCTCTTTGCGAGAGTGAAAACTGTTGCATTTGCTCTTGTAATTTTGTTAGATCATGTTGCAATTCTTCATCTTCATGAGTCATAGTAGAGCCCTCTGAAGGCTTAATGGGTGTTGAATTCTTTTTAGGGGCCATTTTAAAATCCAATATTGATATCTATTCTACAAGTTTCCCTTGGAATCAATTCAACTTGATTCTTCAAACAAGACTTATGTAATTCGGAAAAAAATACACACCTTTTACTAGCTTTTAGGAGCTTGATATTGAAATTGAATTATCTATGTAACTGAAAATATTTGATATCTCAAATTCAGCCCTGTAGTAGCCCTCTGAAGCTTCTTTCAAATGCCATAGGTCTGACCTGATTTGGATTCTCCAAGACAAATTTGAGTCCAATCTCCCACAATGACCTAATTTTGGACTGGTTCAGTAGAGCGAACTTGTATGACTTGCCACGTGTCACTGTTTTGTTCTTTGTCTCCGAAATTGATATCCAAGAAACTAAAGGCTGTGTAATTGCGACCACTTTTGACGACACTCCAATCCAATCTCCAGAGAGAGAGTTATTGAACTTTTCCCACGATCACCTCTTTGAGATGAAATTCAGGAGCCTGAAAAAGCACTACCTGCCACAGAACATATCTCCAAAAATATTGTGAACCAAGCTCTGAAATTTTTGGACGAATTTCCTCAGGATTCCAGCTTTGCACCATATTAATTTTAGATTCTGAACCTTCGTAGAAAATTTTTTATAGCGAAAATGCCACGATGACCTGTTTAGGAGCTTGAAAAAAGGCCTAACTTCCACAGATGATATCTCCGAAAATATTGCGAACCAAGTTCTGAAATTTTTAGAAAATATTCCACAGGATTTCAACTTCGCACCCTAAAAATTTTAGCTTCTGAAACTTCATAGAAAAAACGTTATAGCGAAAATGCCACGATGACCTGTTTGGAGCAGCGAAACCCTAGAATCCCAAGCTCTGATACCAAATGTTGTGTAACCAGCTCCAAAAAGAGAAGAAAAGAGATATCAACGCCTTAGAAATAAGCCACTTCGAGGGGCCTCCAATACATTACATAAATGAACAATCCTTGGATGATACAATTCACAAAACCTCCTTTCTATATATAGGAGTCCATGGGGCCATAATGTAATCCTAGTGGGCCACAATGTAATCCTAGCCGACCTAACAATAATAATTTAAGGGCACAATAATAAAAAAATGGGGGTTACAAGGGTACAAAAATAACAATAAGGGGTTTACACTAACAATAATAAGGGGCTATACTAGTGATATAGGGACCTAACATCTTCTGTCATTTAGATAGATGAATAAGTGGGTAGGGAGGCCCATAAATATATTTAGTAGGAATAAAATCCTTGTTAATGTGAAAACAGATCATCTTGATGGCTAGATAAAGCACCTCCATGTGTGAATAGGGGCTAAAGCATGTGGAAAAGGTCAATGTTGACCAAATCAACAGTGCTAGTATGGAGTGAGTGGATCATTAACGGGAGACAACGTAGTGTTAATGGGAGATAGTCTGCATGAGAGTAGTGCCTTTAATGAGTGGGACCCAAGATGAGAAGGCTCATAATGCATATAAGGAAGGGAAAGGTAGCCATATAAGGCATGTTGGATGATAATTGATTTTGATCTTCTTAGATCTAGATTTGTTAGATGAGATTTCTGTTGCATGCTTTTGCTGTTTAGCAGGGTCTGTTGTACTGTTTAGTACAAGGGTGTTCCAGAGCAGGAATCCCACACTTATCCTCGGGGGACTTTGAGTGCCTAATCAGGAGGGATTATTGAGTTGCATAGTCCACATCCAGGCATTAGGCCAAGCTTCAGTCTTCAGCTACAACGCAGTTTCTATTCAGAGTTGTGTTGTGTTGCAGGGTGTTGCAGTGGAGGATTGAGAGGGTCACTTTCAGTGTTGTATTTTCAGTGGAGAGTCATCCTTTCCATTGGGAGGCCAGCAAGGAATACCCTGGATATTCATTTCATATTTTGGCACCAGGCCAATCTATTTCCACCTCCTACATTGTAGTTCCATCATCAAACTGCATTATTTCATTGGGCATATGTAAGGGATATTTTAGTGCTACAGTTGGAGGGTTAGATCTTCAGGGTTGGGATCAGTCTTCCACTTGAAGGATATATTGGAGGAGATATATACATTTATACATAAGTTTCAGCCTCCTCCATCTAGTTATTCAGTTTCAACTGCAATTCAGCCCTAGGGATGCATTCTGGCATTTTTGTATTTTGGGTATTTCCATAAACCCTTTTTGGGTTGTCTAGGGAAAGTGTTGGGGACCATAAATCTCCATTTTCAGCCTTGTATGAACATTGTATTATCAGAACCATATATTTATATTATTTAGATATATTCATACTCATTAAAACTACACTATATTGGCTTCAATATTTTGTGTAGCATTGTATCACATGTTTTAGTGCTTTTAGGCATTGGAGGCTTCTCTTGCCTAGCTTGAGGGACTTGATCCCCAAGATATTGTACTTATTTGTTGATATTATACTTAATACCATGGATCTATATTTTGGCTCATATGTGATGTGTTTATATTTACTATTGTTTCCACCTTTATGTGATATATTTCTGCTCTCCCAATTTTGGGATATTACAGAGGTATCAGAGCATAATCTTGGCTCAGCCTGTGGATCTCAGCAATTATGCTATTAGGAGAATAAGAAGGAGAAAGAGATCATAATGATGGAAGGAATGAGTTTCATCTCATCTCTTTTCAAATCTACAAAGGACCTCAGCACAGAGGTCAAGAAAAGAAGAATGGAGAGAAAAAATGATACCTCATTAGGGTTTCAAGATGAGGAAGGTCCATGCACTTCCTATCAGCAAAGGAAAGAACCAGTATTGTATAGAGCTCCAAAGAAATATAATATTCCCTTTTACTTTGAAGAAGAAGATAAAATGCATGGAGATGGAGGAAACACAGATCATGAGATTCTGAGTGAGTATCTTGCAGAAGACAAATCTCAATCAAGAGCTTTCAAGGAGAATCTAACTCTCCCACAGTTTATTCAGATCAAGAAGAGAGGAGACCTTGCAACTATAGAAGGAGGAACCCTAATAGATTTATATTGTCTAAATTTTATGGGTCATCCATATTCACAACAAGGGCTTGGGGAATGGATTTGGATGCGTTATTCCTGCTAAATCCAGTAGAAGAAAGAGAAGTTGTCGAGGTTGCAACATTGCACCTTGAGGGCAAAGCAAACATTTTATGGTTCAACCATTTTTTTCATGCAAGAGTGACTGCATATGCAGATTTTACTCAAAGGTTGATCAAGAAGTTTGAAAAGAATAACTAGAGAAGCCAATGGAAGATGTCCATATTATTATTCCGGAGGAAGAGAAACTTCTACCATCACTTGCTGCTGGAGTACTTTCATCAGGAGGAGGAACACTTGCACCCTCGCAATGTGGTCTTGATCTTGTGACACTTGGAGTCCCATGCATTATTCAGGAGATGCATGAGGAGGAGAAGACTTATACTAGTGATGGTGCATCGGTAGAGGAAGAACCATCACTACCAGTAGTTAGGGAAGCCATCACACCGGAGGAAGGAACCCTTGTAGCAGTAAAATATTATCCCAAGATTTATCAAGGTATGAAAATATTTCCACTTCCTATTATTTCAGCACATCATATGGAGGGTTGTGGGAACATGCCATCAGGGCAAATGCATGACCTAGGGTCAAATAACATTGCTGATTTGGAGAAATAGACTATCACTATGCCGAGGACCCTTGAATTGTTCAAGGAGGAGATATATAGTCATCCTTGTTACTCATTTATGAGTTGCACACAACACTTTGGGTTGGAGTGTAGAGTTTTGGAGGATAGGATGAGAATTATCCTAATTAATCCAATGCAGAACTGTGTGTTCAACATTGTGCATGATCATGAGGTAGCATATGTACCATCATGGAGATCAACAACACTGTCATTGAGCAACAGTGATGAGTTGGGGGCCCAACTATTATTGGGACATTTTTATGACCAATACACTTGTGTAGCAGTAGATAGGAAGATGGTTGATGGAGGACATCTTATGATGGATGACATATCCCATTATTTTGATGGATTCTTCTTGATGAACACTTCATAGCTCAATGCGAATCTTTTTCCTGCAACATATTTGGATCCTTATGGTTTCAACATGGTAATTGATGATTGGTATTCATTTGGAGATCTCCAAGAGGTTGTACTTCAACATCCCATGAAGTGAAAAGGTAGTAATCTGATTTGGGAGGATGGTATTCTCCATTTGAGGGATACCAATTTTGACCATGGGAGAATACACCCACATTTGGATGAATGGGTGTGGATGGTGAGCAAGAGGTTGGTGTGCCATTTTTAGATCTATGACATGGGGCATCAGGAGGCATGGCTACGCTGCCTACTCTTGAGAGAGTTTCACCATCATGTGACATATCCTATATCAAAGGGTATGTTTTTGGTTGGGTATATGCATGGAACCCATATGTTATGGTAGCATAATATTTGGTTGTATGGGGTATTCTACAAGTGAATCATCATGATGTTACTCCATGAATTGTATGATGATGAGATGTGTAGGCAGCAAGAGTTGTTGTTGCTTTGGATACTTTTGAGAGAGTATGGGCTGATTTTCCCCCATAAATTGCATGATGTTCCAAGAGTAGATGGTGGCATAATCAGGGTGCAAAGGGGCTACTCCTTAGCTTTGGAGGATCATGAGGTACTCCCACTTTGGAATGGATCTCCCATATATAGCAACATTATGATAGATGACTTTGGCATTTGGCATGTCAAAGAATGGAGCTATGAGATGACAGGAGCCTTATTGTAAAGGCCAACAACGTTGTCACTTGGGAGCTTGGATTTGTTGAAGGAGTGTCCCTGGGATCACTTCACATATGATGCACTTGATGGGAAAGTAAGAAACGAGAGTGATGGAGTAGTGGATGGAGACATCTATTACCATGATATGATATTCTTGACTTGGATCTCCAAGCATAAGAAGAAGGCTTTGCATGCATCACAAGGTTCATTCATTTCCATTCACCAAGGTCTCATGGAGACATGTCATACCACTAGGGGAGGATTATTCATGGATCTTATTATCAGCCTACTCTCAGTACATGGTAAGAGTTTTGTTTTTGCACTTATTGATTATCTAACACATTATTTGCATTCTCTTTCCATTTCTATACAATGCATTTCTCCACAAGAGGGCAAGCCTCTATTTGGGCTTCATGGTACCTTTAAGACCAACATTAGAGTTGGAGATAGAAATTTCTTCTATGGATTTGGGCAAGTTTTGTACTATTTCTTGTATGCCTAGTTGTTACACAATGCCATTTACTATTTACTAGTAGATGAGATAACATGCACAACTAGCAAATTGTTGGGAGACAAATTGCCATATTATTTTCTGAAACAACAGTTAGAAAAACTGTGTTGTAGCCACTTGGGAAACTGTTGGTACCTTCCAACACTACATGAAACCTTTAGTATCTTTCTCATTTGGTTGCCATATGGTGATGATATCCTATTCATCATATTTCGGATGGTTTCAGAAAACATGATTCATGACACTAGAGAGAGGATCTTTGAGGATCCGGTTTTCTTCTTGCCTCTTCAAGGAAACATTATTGCAGCCCAAAATCAGTAGCCACTCTACACTTGTCATAAGTGGAGAGAGAGAAAATGTGGAATAGAAAATTTGGTCTATCAAGTTTAGCTATGTAGCCCACCTACATTGCAGGAGCCTAAGGTGGAGGAGTTTTTCCATGAGTTACCATTTTGGAGGGTGACTCATTTTGTGTGGATGATAGCTTGGGGATGGGAGCTTCACATGGGAATGATAGTTCCAAATATATTTCAGATTCCATGCCTCAAGAAGGCCTCTAGACAACATATAGTTTTTTCCATGGAAATCCCACTACTTCATGATGTGATCCATTTGGATTTGTCACCAAATGCTAGCTTATACACTTGGGAGGAGGAACTTGGAGATGCATTGATGAGAAATAATCTTGTTCTTTGGAGAAGCTTATTGTTGAGTCTCAAATCTACATCTTTTCCATACACTTTTCTATACCTTTTTCACTCACTTGAACCTCCCAAGTTGTCAATATCATTGTATATTAATTGCAAAAGAGCATCTAACATGGTTTTTAACTATATTTTTGTGTCTGCTATTTGATTTAGATTTTGTTCATTTAGCTGCGGAATCTTGCCACTTTCCGCAGCTGCTGCAACTTTCCGCAGCCATTTTGTGAAACTCTATGTTACAGGTGTATACAGGAAAAACGATCCACATGGGCAAGTCAGAAATGATGTGGACATGGTTCCTGTCCTATTGGCTCGAGCAAACTCATCTAAAGAAGCTGCGGTCAAAGGCGTCCAAATGGAAGTCAACCGTAGAGTCCCATGGTGACAGGACTCTGTTTCGTGTCACGTGAAGGTTCATATGGCCGTTTCTGAATTGCGGAGGATAAATCAACATCTATACATGGCTCCTTAGCCGAATTCAAACATCCACTCCTCATAGATTTACTTTTCAATACGGCCATGATCCTAGATCCGTGGACGTAATGGTCTACGTGTTCTCCATCAGCATAAACTTTAGGAATTAGTTATGTTTCTTTTGTTATAAATAACGCGTTTGCATACGCATATGGGATTAGTCTATGTTAGTCTCTGTTATCTTTTATTAGTCTGCTCTGTAATGTAATTATGTTGCACTTGTGCCGTAATATCACCTTTCTGTTATGACTGCATTTTAATATAAGAATACTGTTTCCAAACGTAATTCGTACTTGAAGATTGTTGCCAAGGCTGGTGTAGAGGGCCCCTGCACTTGCCAAGGTTCTATGCATTATTGTATAGTTCTTGTTTTATTTCTTTAAAGCTCATTGTGCCATAATCCATTCACATGTTTATACATTGCATCTTTCATGATATATATGCTTCATTTCTGTTTATAATCTTTCATGCTTTCCATTTTACTTCTGTCTTTCATGTTTTATGTTATTGATAACTGATCAGTGTTCTTGTTTCAGGTTATAAATAGGCAGCCCGGGCATTTGCATAAATTTTTGACTAATGACATGGAATTAACATTGTTCTGCTGCTAATTTTCTTTTCTTAGTTTCTGTTTAATTTCAGTACTGCTTTGTTTAATTCAGTTTTGCTCATTTGCTTCAGTAGTTAAATTTAGATATATTAAACTGCTCATAACATCTTCAATTGCCTCCGAAAGCCACAGCTGGACTGATGGTGAGGGATTGTATTATGAAATGTGTAGTTTGGTATTAGTTTCCTTTCTGCAAATTTAGATATATTAAACTGCTCATAACATCTTCAGTTGCCTCCGAAAGCCACAACTGGACTGCTGGTGAGGGATTGTATTATGAAATGTGTAGTTTGGTATTAGTTTCCTTTCTGCATGTTAGAAATATTAAATTGTGCATGACATCTTCAGTTACCTCCGAAAGCCACAGCTGGACTGATGGTGAGGGATTGAATTATGAATGTATGGTTTGATATTAGTTTACTTTATGCAAGTTAGATATCAGTTACTCAAGTTGTTTATGGTTACTTCCGAAAATCATAGCTGGACTAATGATGAGGGATCAGAAGACAAGTTGATGTAATCTGATTTAGATTTACTTTGTTGCAATTTTGGATTTCTTTCAGCATAGTTTCTTTTGTGTTTAGACAGCAGCAAGAATAGTTTGGTTTCATGCTCACTAGTTCACTATTTTGATTTATTAGACTAGCAGCACCTTTTCATTTCAGCAGCACATTTTCATTTCCTTTCAAGTTTTGTCATTGTAAGTTTCAAATTCCTTTTTAAGTTTCAAGTTGGTAAATAATTATAGAGGATATCATTTCCTTGAACAAACATAACCATACTTGTTTTCATTTTAGAATTTCCATTTCATCTTAGAAAACCAAAAACGACAAAAAGTTAAGAAATAGGTTATCTTGCACATATAGTGCGCCGCACTTCATCAGCTTACGAATCCCAGATTGACAAATTAAATGCAGCAATTTAGGACACACTAAATTGACCAAACACTTATCATATGAGGATGCTACAAGAGGAGGAGACGAGGCTCTTCAGTTCTATCCTTGCAGTTTCTTGAGGACAAATAACATTTGGGATGGGAGGGATGTAATATTCCTAAATTAGCATGCAACTAATTGGAATATTAATTTTTTATTTTGTCATTTAGATAGATGAATAAGTGGGTAGGGAGACCCATAAATCTCTTTAGTAGGAATAAAATCCCTCTTAATGTGAAAATGGATCATCCTTATAGCTAGATAAAGCACCTCCATGTGTGAACAGGGGAAAAATCATGTGGACAAGGTCAATGTTGACCAAATCAATAGCGTTGGTATGGAGAGAGTGGATCATTAATAGTGGACAACACAGTGTTAATGGGAGATAGTCTCTATTAGAGTAGTGGCTTTAATGAGTGGGACCCATGATGAGAAGGCTCACAATGCATATAAGGAAGGGAAATATAGCCACAGAAGGTATGTTATATGGTTATTTATTTTTATATTCTTGGATCTAGATTTGTCAGATGACATTTCTATTGCATGCTTTTGTTGTTTAGAAGGGTTTGTTGTACTATTTAGTACAAGGGTGTTCCCGAGCGGGAATCCCACACTCATCCTTGGGGGAATTTGAGTGCCTATTCAGGATATATTATTGAGTTTCATAGTCCACATCTAGGCATCAGGCCAAGCCTCAGTCTTAAGATACATCACATTTTCTATTCAGAGTTGTGTTGTGTTGCAAGGTGTTGTAGTGGAGGATTGAGAGGGTCACTTTCAGTGTTGTATTTTTAGTGGAGAAGAATCATTTCCATTAGGAGGCTAGCAAGGAAGACCCTAGAGCTTCATTTCATATTTTGGCACCAATCCAATCAATTTCCACCTCCTAAAGTGCAGTTCCATCATCAAACTGCATTATTTCATTAGGAATCTGTAAGGGAGGCTTCAGTGCTTCAGTTGAAGGGTTAGATCTTTAGGGTTGGGATCCGCCTTTCACTTGAAGGATATATTGGAGGAGATATATAAATTTATACATAATTTTCAGCCATCTCCATCCATTTATTCATTTGCAGCCACAATTTAGCCCTAGGGCTACATTCCAGCATTTTTGTATTTTGGGTATTTCCGGAAACCCTTTCTGGGTTGTCTAGAGAAAGTGTTGGGGAGGATAGATCTCCATTTTCAGCCTTTTATGAGCAGTATATTATCATATCCATATATTAAATTATTTATTTGCAATCATACTCATTAAAAATGTGCTATATTGGCTTCAATATTTTGTGTAGCAGTGTATCACATGTTCTGGTGCTTTTAGGCATTGGAGGCTTCTCTTGCCTAGCTTGAGGGACTTGATCCCCAATATATTGTACATATGTGTTGCTGTTATACTTAATACCATGGATATATCTTTTGTTTCACATGTGATGTGTTGATATTTACTATTTTTTCCACTTTTATGTGCTATATTGCTGCTCTCCCAATTTTGGGATATTACATACTGAATTTTCTTAGAAATAAATGAAAGAAGATCAAGTTTCCTACAGTTGTTGATTTTGATATGTCTTTCCAGTTTCACTTTTTGTTTATTCCTCTTTGAATGAAGTGAATTAATGTAGCGCCTGATCTCTTAATTACATCTATGAGTAAGAGTTAAACAACCTTAATTTCCGCTCCTTCACCTCATCTCTTCTTTCTTCACAAAATCTTGATGAAACTTTAAAGTAATAGATTCCATGTTTGCATCATACTATTTTGGGTTTCCTCTCTTTGCATTAATGTCCTCTAAAAATTAAAAGTGATATATTTTGTTTCTTAGCATATCACTTCAAGTTTCCTTTACAATTCTTCTTTTCATTTCATTCGGATGTCGGTAGTTTATGGCATTGTGAAGGCTTTCATTATATCAGATTATTGAGTGTATTAAATAATTATATTCCAAAGGTGTTATGAAGAGGCCATTTGATATTATAATTTTGACGTACATTTACAAAATGCCTTAAGCATTGATTTCGTACCACAGCCAAAGAATTGTTTCTTGAGATACAACAGTCACAATAGAACCTTTAAAAAAACTTTGATGGTGAAGAAGCAAATACAACTTATAATATCACCATTGACGCACTTTATATAATATGTTGTTGTTTTTAAATAAAGTATGAAGATAATGAAGTTATGTTAAGGAAATGTTGTGTGAGAATACTCAAGATCTATCTCAAGTGTTTCTTGAGGCTTGATGATAAAAATATAACTATGAAAATTAAGAAGAGGCCATATGATATGAAGGAACATACTAAAATGATAATATGCTAAACTAATCAAGGTTCAATGAGACCATCATAGCCCTAGGTTAGCTACCTGGGAGGATGGATATGCTACTCATCGTGATTTTTCTTATCATTTTTATTAAATTTTTTGTTGAATCAGATAGGATTTCATCACTTAGCTTAGATAGATACTTTTGTGAAATGTCTAAATCATGTCTTATTTTTTAAATTGTATTGATACATATAAATCATACACTATGATTTTATTTATTATTTTAGTTAATTGTCATGTAAAAATAGGTTTGTTGAGTATAATTTTGGGATGACGTTTCATGATATGATGGTATGAGGATAATGATGTACCTATGGTTCTTCTTTGTATAGTTTTAATATAATTATGTTGTATGCTTATAATGAATATGATATGCATGGGGATTATGATGTTATGATATGAGGTATATTGACATGTGGTTAATTTATTATGTAATGATATGTCTTTTATGTTGATATTGTTGATGTTATAAATTAGGAGGATATCATGATGTGAAGCATTTGGTAATTGTATGTATATTTATGAAGTGAAAAATTTTGTGATAACAATGATGTTATATTCTCATGATGGAATGCAAGAGTTGGAATTTGGGTTAACTTCTATGATGATATAATTATAAACAATTCATTGGATGCATCTTGATATGTGGTGATAGACAGGAAATCCACCAATTGACAAGAGGGCTAATTTATTTGATCATATCATGGGAGCCCATACCTACGAGGGAAAATATGTAACACCATATGTTATGAGGAGAAACTCTATCAATGCCACATAGGCCAATGGCTCCTTTGTCTTGTATAAAGTTTCAGGGTCTATGGTACCATCTTGAGGAGGCCAAATGTGTGATATTGGATTAGGATGTCAAAGTCTGGTGGGGGTGTAAGGACTTCGATATCTAGGGTTGTGCACCTTATTGAGTGTGGAGGGAATGGACCAACCTTCCAAGATACTCAGATTCATTGAGTACTAGGACCATATGCTTGCCTTGGGGAAGATGGGGTATAACCTTGGTGCAAGCCTTGGTGTTATGCAGAATTATGGATTACGGATAAAACATTCTTCCCTAGATGTAGTGCTCATCTAGAAAAATAGGTTAAAGACTTTGCAACTACTTTTCCTAACTATAAATAAACACACATAACATATCAAAGAACTTACGTGGAGTCCAAGCGCTTCTTATTCTCCGTCTGTCGCTTTTGCTGTAGCTTCAAATCTGAGCTAAGTCACCAAAATATTATTTGAAATGATGAACACTAAACAACAAAAGATAGCAATAATACAGATGTATATTCAATTTTTTCAATTAAATCAATAAAACATGAACCATATGCACCAAATAAGAATTCATAATATGAAATACATGAGCTTATACAGATACATATGTGGGAAAGTAAGCATCAATATTTATTAATGGATAGAAGGGGAGGTTACAACCTAGTGATTTATTTAGTGTCACCATCTCCAGCAACATCACAGCCACATCACAATGCACGTTTCTCTAGTAGCATGTCACTCAAATCAATTCCTTAATTGAAATTCCGCCAAAATTTCTCTACTCAAATTCTTCTTTCCAAACACTAAGATCTGTGCTCAATTTATAGAGGAGTTGAAGGTAGTTTTACAATCAACGACTTTCTAATAATAGGAAAGACGTGTTCCCAGTCTCAAAGGTATCAAATGGACACATGGATTTGAAGTTTGACACATGTGAACTCTTCTAGAAAGCAATGGCCAAGCGGAGATTCCTGGACAATGAGAATTTCGCTCCCAATGTGACCAACGCACCCTTGAATGTCAGGAAGTGCTTTACAGAGCACCCTTGAGTGGTCCTACTTGCATATGCAATGCACTTAGTCCCTTTAGAGGAAACTTTGGTGAGATATCATATGATATATTATAAAATTCAAATCTTGGAAACCTTTGCAGATGAAAGTCATGGATGACTTGTCTTGTTCTTTGTCTTAGGGAATATAACAACTAAAATGATAGGGGATGACAGACCGTATTCATTGCTCCTAGAGATGATTTCCAGTTAAATAGGTCATTGGGAATGGTGCTCAAATTGACCTATAACAATTCCCCCCTAAAGAATGAAGTCAGAATAATAATAACAATATTTTGATTGAGATGCTTTACATTGTGATGGGCTGGAGATGAAGCGAAGTGGTGACCTAGATCAATCTTACAATACATTACATCATGATATATCCTCTTTATCATAATTTCTTAGGGAAAGTAATCCCATGCTCACCACATAAACTTTCTAATAACATGTACATAATTCAGAAAGTCGTCTACATTGGAATGTTGCCCAATAAAGACATGCCTACAGATATAGGCCCATGTTCGGATGAAGATCTGTATGTAAGGTCACCGCACATATGGTGTGTACAAAAATACCTAAATTACAACTCGGATGGCTGAAACTACATCCAGGATCTTCTTATCTCGTTCACTCGATCATTCGGGTACAAGTCTAGCCATTCGAATATATGATTTGTATTTGAACATGGAAAGACATTGTTTGATTACTAGCTAATGATACGAGCTATTAACAAACACGAGAGAACCAAAATTGATGTCAATGGCCCTCAAGGTACTAAAATACATTTCATAAGGTGTGAATAGACGATTTGATGTTGAACGCCAAACAAAATTTTTCGGTCAAAAGTATGGAAGCAAGTGTCTTGTTGATGTTGTAACAAGCCTCATGGTATTGGATTATAATTTTTCTAAGTGAACTTTCTGGATAATTATTTGTCGTTGACAAGAAGCCACCTTATTGCGAAATGAGAGCTATTGATTTCGGAGACAAAGGTATGACTTGATATAGCAATGTTCAGGGATGACTGTCATGAGAACGAAGGTTTATGAGTGTTGAAGAATGATGAGTATTCACTAGATGACTTGTCTTGAACATATTGGTGACACTGAGATGAGTTGGCATCATTGACCCAAAACCGAAGTGAAGGTATGATGAACCATAGGTATGAATGAACCATCAAGAATATTACCCAGCCCAGATAGTCACGATGATGGAGTGAAGTGTCATGTTCAAGAGTGACCTACTACCGTAAAAATTTCTGTTCACTTTCCCAAATTTTCCCTGGTCATTTTTCGACGAGTAACTCTTTATATTATAACATGCTTGAGGAGGATAACATTTTCTTGACCTATAATTCAACCCTTCAGGCGAATAATGTATCAATATTTAATAATTTAATGAGTCTAGCGATGAATGAAACTTGATTCTTTCCATGATTGATAAGCCTGTCCCTATTTTATGTTTTAACGAGCTTAATGACAGTGATAGCTCGGTCCTTTTTCATATTTAGAGAGTTTGAAAAAGAGGATGAAATAAAACTCCAAAAGTACTTTTTTGTAAATTTTTCGCTCAGATCTGAAAAAGTGTAAAATAATATTTGAGAGAACCTCTTTAGTCATGTTTGACCAAGGTATTCCTTTTTCGTAAATAATCTATCTTAGTCCAGAAAAGGGTTAAACTTATACTGAGTATATATCAATTCATTTAATTTTATGAGCTCGAGAAGAAGGTGCTCGACAATATTTTCACATTATCAGAGTCTGAAAAGAGCTGAAAGAAGACTCCAGGGGTTCCTTTTTCACTGTTATCGAAGCTCGAAAAAGAGATAAAAGTGTGCTTAAAATCATTTTTCGTTTTTAACAAATCTCGAAAAATAAGGAGAAAAAGTATGCTTTGTGGTAAAATCATTCTTGAAATAAATATGCAAAACTTATATGTTAATTAGTTGTAAGACCTGTTTAGAACAAAATCAAATGGATTAAAAATACATGTTTCATGATAAAAATATAATAAAACGTTAGTCATAGCAATAAATATTCATTGCAAATAATTAAATGACTAAATAAAAAGAGTTTTACTATTCATTTTTACCATTCACTAGTTACCATTTGCATTTTGGAGCTCTGAACCTGTTTTTACCCTTGAACTTTAGTAGTTGATTGGGTGCAATAGGTAAGAATGTTTTCAATGCCCCCTGCAAGAACACATGTCGAATGCCCCCTGCAAGATGAGGTGCCACCCAAGCTTCATTTCATTCACCTAAGTAAATTACTGGTTAATAGTAGTTGGATGGAATGAAGTTTCATTTACAAGATCAAATGGAAGACTCGCCTTAATTAGGAGAGGATTTGTTTCATTTTTAACGAGTTTGACATAGGAAAAGAACTATGCTCATGGCCTGTTTAATTTTTTAACGAGTTTGACACAGTAAAATAACTTTCCTCAAAGTCACTTGTTTCATTTTTTAATGAGGTTGACACAAGAAAAAAGAACTATCCTCATAGGCACTTGTTTCATTTTTTAACGACGTTGACACAAGAAAAAAGAACTATCCTCAAAGGTACTTGTTTAATTTTTTAACGAGGTTGACACAAGAAAAAATAACTATCCTCATGAATCTATTTCATTTTTTAAAGAGGTTGACACGGTAATTAAAAGGAACCATCCTCATAACCTGTTTCAGTTTTTTAACAAGGTTGACACAGTAAAAGAACCATCCTCATTGTGCAGTTGGACTAGTGAGTGTGTGTTGGAAAGGATGTAGTCTAATAGAGTCATCATTTAGGGAATTTGATGAACACCATAAATGATAAGTCATGACATGAGTCAATGGGTCTTCCTCAGGGTTTCCATTAAACTTAAGAATATCCGAGGATAATTTGTGAGGTATCAATGGCCACCAAGGAGCATAACTGATGGGTTTAGCTTGATATTGCACTGAAGATGTGAATAAAGGATCAAGCCATTCAGTAATCATAAGGGAGGAACCCAATAGGATTCCAGATGATGACATGGGTGAAGTCACTGGACAAAACATCGAAGATGAAGCAACAACAGATGTTGTAGCAGCTGAAATAGATGGTTCAGTCTGGGATGTTATCTAAGCCATGGTCAAATGACCCAATGTATACACTATAGAATCTACGGTAACTCAAAGTGAAACATGATCAACAAAATAAGAGGAAAGTGATTGAGGAAAAGACTCGTACAGGTAAAGATCCTACCGTAAATGAGTTGGAGTTAAAGGTGTCTCGTGTTGTGATATTTCTTCAATAAAAATCAAACAAGGTGCAAGAACATCATCATCTAGCCCAAATTATGTTTCAGGTGGTTGGTTGTGTGATATGGGAGACTCAATGGCTAAAATAGATTGCGGAGTGAAAAATTTAGAAACAACTTCCTGTTGTTCGACTTTGGGATCAAGATTTTCTCTACTTAGGGAATATAGCAACTGAAATAGAAGGGGATGATAGACACTATTTCATTTGTCCTGGGGATGATTTCTAGTTCGACCAATAGCAGCTTCCCCCTAAAGCACGATGGGAGGCGGATCAACTTCTGATTGAACAACATCGGGTTTGGGAGGTATTGTATCACTGATTGGATGGATCGTGACCACAGGTAGCTGTGAGGACTCTGTCTCAACAACAGTACACAAACCAGGATTTGTAGAAACAACTTGTGCCAACTCTGGTATATGGGAAAATGATGCTTCACCAGAGGTATTGATAGTACTGGTTTTGGTAGAGTGATGTCGCCTTCGTCATCCAGAAGTAACTTCTGGTGGTAAAAGTGGTTTCAATGCTAGTATATGTGAACGATGGGGAAAAGGATTTTGTTCTTCCATGATGACTGATTTATTTTAACCAAAAAAAATAAAAAATAAATAAAAGGTTTTTACTAGGCAAAAGGTTTACCAAGAAACTGTGAATTGTAGAATACCTCCTAGCGAACCAAGAAGTACGGGCAGGCAATATTCTCGAATGATGTGTTCGTTGTATCACAATTTACAAGGCAACCGACTCTGTTCATTATGGATGGATAGCTACCTAAAGTTTCCCCCCAAATATACCCAAAGGTACGTGGAGGCCCAAGTCCATATTAGCGTTGTCTAATGCGAAACCACACAGTGAGAGCACTCTTTTATCCTTTTCGTACTATAACCTCACCCAATATACCCGAAAGTACGTGGATGAGCTACGATATACTTACGTACGTGGAGTGAGTTATCACACTCGGAATGTATCGAAGACAATTAATGACAGTTGTTATGTTTTACGATGTCAGAACACGTCTCTAGCCTAGACCTTCTAAATGTTATCTTTATGGTTCCAATTCTTTGTTAGGTAAATTGAGATAAATTTTAAGTTGATCTTGTTTATCAATTTTCCTTTCAAGGTTCACAGCGATGATGTATTGGAAATTCCTAAAATTCAAACTAAAATGATAAGCAAGCTTTCACTTTTAGTTTTTCAATGAAAATCCTAGCTACTAGAGGGAAAGGGAAATAAATTTTAGAGCAAGCAAATCAAAGAGCACAAACTAAATGCAGCTTTCCTAATCATTCCTTTTGTAAAACACAAAATCCACTACATGCAAATGCAGGGTTTTATTTTCAGTTCCTTTAATGTTATGAATGCAGAAAAGAAAATAAGTGCACCAAATCAATAAAAACAAATGCCTTTTACTTCTGAGAAATGAAGAATTTAAACAACAATTTCTCTTTTGAAGGAAAAATGAGGAATTTAGCAACAATTTCTCCTATCAAGAAATGAAGAATTAAATGACAATTTCATTTTCAAAAGAAAATGGATCTAATGCACCAACGAAAATAATTTGAAATTAACTCTTCAATGACAAAGAAAAAAATTTTTAGTAAACATTGAACATATTTTTCTTTCAAAGGAGGAAGTGTAAGTAAGGTCATTGGTCAATCTGAGGTATCAGGCTCTTTAAAACACAGCAAACAACAAACTGAAAACAAACTGCAATGAAAATTTCAATGGAATTTGGATGGTTTCAGGAGGCAACGCAGTCTCTAAGGAGAGACAGTGTGTTGCAACGCAGGTCTGAAAGGGAGACAATTCTATGCAAAGCATTGTGTCGTGTCCAACAGTGCATTTGGCACAGCGTATAAAGAAAAATACAACTGTTTAACACACTTCTAATGAAAATTTGGATTTCAAAAAACCTAATATTTCTGAGTAAATGCTACTGGGTGAATAAACAAAGAAAATCAGAAGAAAATACACTAAGGATGAAGGGTAAACTCCCCAGCGGAGTAGCCAATTTTTTATGCAGAATTATGGATTATGGATAAAACATTCTTCCTTAGATGTAGTGCTCATCTAGAAAAATAGGTTAAAGAATTCACAACTACTTTTCCTAACTATAAATAAACACATAGAATATATCAAAGAGCTTATTGGGAGTCCAAGCACTTCCTATTCTCCTTCTGTTGCATTTTTTGTAGCTTCAAATCTGAGCAAAGTCGCCAAAATATTTTTTGCAAAGATGAACACTAAAAAACAAAATATAGAAATAATATAGATGTCTATTCAAGTTATTCCGTTAAATCAATAAAACATGAACCATATGCATCAAATAAGAATTCATAATATGAAATACATGAGCTTATATAGATACATATGTGGGAAAGTAAGCAACAATATTTATTAATGGACAGAAGGGGAGGTTACAACCCAGTGATTAATTTAGTGTCACCATCTCCAGCAGCATCCCAGCCTTATCACAATGCACATTTCTCCAGCAGCATGTCACTCAAATCAATTCCTCAATTTAAATTCCACCAACATTTCGCTACTCAAATTATTCCTTCCAAACACGAGGATTTGTGCTCAATTTATAGAGGAGCTAAAGGTAGTTTTACAATCAATGACTTTCTAATAATAGGCAAGACATGTTCCATGTCTCAAAGGTATCAAATAGACACATGAATTTGAATTTTGACACATGTGAACTCTTCTAGAAGGCATTGGCCAAGTGGAGAGTCCAGAACAATGAGAATTTCGCTCCCAATGTGACTAACACACCCTTGAATGTCGGGAAGTGCTTTGCAGAGCACCCTTGAGTGGGATTACTTGCATATGAAATGCACTTAGTCCCATTAGAGAAAACTTTGGTGAGCTGTCATATGATATATTATAAACTTCAAATCTTGGAGACCTTTTTTTATTCGGAATTATGGATTACGGATAAAACATTCTTCCCTACATGTAATTATCATCTAGAGCAACAAGTTAAAGAATTTGCAACTAGTTCTCCTAACTATAAATAAACACATGGAACAGATCAATGTAATGTTCCTTTTTTAGGAACTTGCTACAACTATGAGAATATCTCAAGATATTCTAGAGTTGGAGCTCCGACAATATTCCTTTTTCTGAAATATCACAAGTCTATTCTAGAGATAGACTGTGGGGGAATTTTCCGGATATGTCACCTTCACAAGGAAGGGTGAGATCCAGAGGCTACCTGGCCCTTCACATACTCTGTCTATAGATATGTGAAATTCCTTCCTCAAGAATTGCCCAAAGAATAGGGTTGCAACAATGTAAGCACATGTATGAACATACGATGGAAAGATAGCATTATTATATTGAGCCATGGCACATGAAGAAGTAAATAGCTGATCAATGAATAATATAGCAGCAAATGTGTACTATTCTTTGAGGATCCAATCACTCAAGCTTGGCAATGAAGCCTCAACAAGACAAGTACATGAAATGAGACAAAACATTGCTATGTATGCAGGCCCTAGCTATGACTGCGAAGTTATGAATGGAGACTGTTGCATACAATATGTAAATACAATGATATATCAATATCATATCAAATAAAGAGGGTGAGCAAGCTCCCAACCAATAAAAACACTAGTACAACAATCCTTGGAAGGATTGGCTACAAAACATGTACAGAAATGGAAAACACAATAATTCCGGAGTTGCTAGGCAGTAGCAACTCATA
The DNA here is from genome assembly GCA_034641835.2 of Pinus albicaulis. NCBI lineage: Eukaryota > Viridiplantae > Streptophyta > Pinopsida > Pinales > Pinaceae > Pinus > Pinus albicaulis. Next base: position 238,880,267 of record CM076579.1, on the reverse strand, counting down.
AAAAAAATAGGAGGAAATTTTTGAATGAGATCCTCAATCTGAAATGGCCTCCTTCGATGGGAAATTTGAAGTGAAATACTGATTCTTTCACCTAAGATCTCACCGTCCAAATATCTGCTAACCCCTCACAACAAATACTCTCCAAGGATAACATTATCTGAGAGAGGGACTGAGCTGCATATGATGGAAAGTGGTTGGCCTGATGCCAAAGATGGTGGAATAAGCCAAAAACCACCTTTGTTGATATCTCAAAGAGACGGAAGCTCCTTTCTCTGAAAAACTAGCCAAGGATGGTGTTGTGGAAAACCTCCCCAGCAACACCCAGCAACACTGCACAAACTCCACCCAGAACTACGCTGATGAAGATGGATGATACTTGACCTCAATTTCAGAATATGGGGAATAGAGCACAATCCTCTAAGATCTACTCAAGAAGAAGAGGAAATCCTAAACAGTAATTCCCTCGGAAATTCTTGCTAACTAGCAAGATGTTGTTGCAAGTCCACTGGACCAAAAATGAATAATACTCAAGATGATTTGAATTGGAAGCCTTGCTGTCCTTTTAAAAAATGTGATATACCTCTCAATGGACCCCACTCATTAGGGTATCCTTCCTCTAGAAGCTTCCCTCCTTATCCCACTGCGCTGGCCCACAATGTGCTCTCCACCTCATGCTACTGCGCAGTTTGACTTGGTCAAACTTGACCTAGCCTTCTTGCACAAGCCCCTTTTCACACATGGAGGTGTGAAATCAAGCTCCAAAGGTGATCCTATATCATGCCAAGAGGATTTTTATTCTCTATCCAAGGAAGAAATGGGTCTCCTATCCATTTTATTCATCTCCTATGTTAAAAATGGAAATATTAATGTTCCAATTTTCTCCATGAAAAATTGGGAACATTACAGTCTTCCCCTCTCAAATATTGCTTGTCCTCAAGAAAGTGCAAGGATAGACTGAGTTATTCTCTTCTCCTGTCCCTATAGCATCCTTGTATGATGATATCCTCCAAGGAAAGTGATGCCATATAATCAATCAAATCTCCATAATGCTCCTCCTAAGCATGTAAGTCAGTTATCAAGCCATCAACATGTAAAGGTAAAATACTCAAGAGGATAGAAAATTGATGTCTAGAGGTCCCCTTGAAGAATAGGATATGCAATAAAATGGGAACTATCTTTCCTATATGGATCCTCCATCTCCAAGCTATGAGCCATGCAAAATGAGTTACCTTCCAGCTAGGCAACTCCTGAAAGCTGTCATCCACCTTCGGCTCTAGCAAAGTAAGTGGGATGAAAATCTACACATGGTAAGCAATGCATCATACCCCACACTATCCATATCTCCACTTATGACAAGTGTAGAGTGTTGGCTATCCCTGGGCTTCAATGACTTTTCCTGAAGTGGCAAGATGAGGACTAGACCCCTAAAAATCTCTCCCCCAACGTTGTAAATCAAGTTGGCCCAAGTTTCTCCATATATGATGAGTTGGAATTCATCATCATATGTCATCTCCTCTAACATATGGCTCGCCTCATAAGGAGACAAATTTCCTATCAAGGTGACCATATCATATCCCATGTTCCCCTTAGAACATGTAGTGAAAAAAGTGTGAGGAATTTCTCCCTCAAAGGACACATCCACACAATTTGTCTCCCTCCCAAGCATGCTCCTCATAAAGACAGCAACAATAGAACCATAGGGAGAAAAGATGAGGATCATGCTTGCTGCCATGTGCAACAAATGTGAAGGAAAATGGTCCCTCAAGTGCAACCAACGCAGCTTAACCCTCAACTATAATGGAGACTGATAAAATGAGTGGCTCCTCAACCACATGCCTACTGCTCCAATCTCCTCATAAGTATGGAGGAAGTAAATGATGCAAGATGTACAAGGAGTGTATCCTCCATAATATATCTCTTCCCTAAGTCCTCTTAGGGAATGGCCATCAATCATGATTATGGCCTCATCTAAACCATGTGGTCTAGAAAAAAGAGTGCTCCTCCTTGGAGCATCATCCTGCACATGTATGGTTAACGGAAATATACATACATCATATAAATTCTCATGTGAACAACAATGAATACCCTCACCATACTCTCTACTCATACAAATGGAGTGGCTCATAAATTAGTCTCCTCTCATCCTCAAAGTGGAAAGAGGTGGTTGTGCTAACTCTCTCAAAGAGTCATGTCTCTCCTCCATCTCTATGTGATCCATGCATCTGCTCATATGCTGACATATATCCTCCTCAAAGCCCATCCAAAAGTACCCCTCCATGAGGGTGTGGTATGCTCCCATAGAATAAGTGGGATTGAAAAGGAACTCGTCATGAGCTGCATGTAACAACTTCTCCTGGAGCTTGGAAGCTCTAGGAAAGAAAATCATGCCATGATAAAATATGACCCCATCTCTGACTGAATATGCCTCCTCATGCAACTGGCCATCCAAGATCATGCAAGTAAAAAGACCCTTGGAATACTCCACTAACATCTTAGAGTTCCAATATGGATCCATCCTCCAAAGTGACATCGCTGATGATCTCTCATGAAGAGTAGCTGTCACATGGTCATCCTCTTCCTTGACATCTCTTATGCCAAAGATATAAGCTGGAAGGTTTCTGTCCTTCCCCAACTGCTTCTGCCACAACGCAGAATCTGAAATGGAAGTGGGTACTGATGATGTTGAGATAATGCTCCCTCCCTCCTTGAGTCTACCCCAGACTCCTAGTGCTGTACCAAGCTCTCTCCACGTTTCCACCCTCCTAAAATCAATGATTGATGCCTCAACATGTGGAACACCCATCCTCCTCTGCTGATCCAATGGACTTCCCGGCAAAATGTCTCCATGAAATGAGACATCATCATCAAAATATGACTGAATAAATGAATGGAGACAACCCTCCATGCTTCCACTACAAAATATAATCACCTTCTTAGGTGCATCAACCTCCATAGATGAATAGGGATGTGTACTCCTCATCTCATGATGCTGGGTCTTCTCCCTACTTCCTCCTTGTGTCTCCATGGTTCCACGCCTCCTCAACAATGGCACTGGTAAAACATGAGATGTGCCTTGATCTCAATACATGAGATCCTGGGGACTTCCTTGCAAAGATGCAAGCATCCCTCTATGTGGAGCAAGAGCTCCTCTTCCCTCTACATGAGGTGCTAGATCAACTCCAAATCTGACAGCGCTGCTGCCCTCAATATCTACAACATGAGTGGGAAACCTCTCAATAAATGGATCCTCCTTTGGAAAAGAGATCCTCATGCTCCCTTGCTCAAAGGTGTGAGATGAAAATCTTTCTTCCGACAAAGTATGCCACAAGTTTTCAGCCCCTTCTATGGTTTGCTGCAATGGTATTTTGTTCTTATGAAAGGGTTTTATCTGAGTTTTCTTGTTTAGATCCACCATGTGTGTCTCATGAATCCTTCTATCAAATATTTCCACTAATGCCTTAGTGAAATTTGCATAAGATGAAATGTTTACATTTTTCAAAGAAAAGGATTCAAAGATCCACCAGGCATAAGCCTTACCTCTCAAGTGCAGCGTTGCAACTTTGATGGCTTCATCCTCCGGTATTTTGTGCTGCTGCAAGAAGGCCTCCAACTCTTCCACCCAAACTTTGGCTGAACATGTAGGTGAATCCTCAAAGGTAGATAGAAGAAATCTGTCTTGCTGCTCTTTTCCATTCACCTTCATTTTGCAAAACTCTGAAAAACTGAGATGATCTATGAATTTTTGAGTTTGAAACTCATACCCCTTCAAGAAATCACTAAGGTTTTCCCTCCCAGCAACCTCTTCTCTTCTTTCCATCTCTCTTCTGGCAATCCTAGGAATGTGACTGCGCTGTACAAGATGGTGTGTAGCTGCATGCTCACACTCCTCCAATCTAGAGTTTGCTTTTGAATCAAACCTTCTAGGAGATTCCCTATACTTTCTCCGGATCTCCTCATACTCTTCATGAATCATATGTACAGATTTAGGAAGAAGTTGGGTAAGCTTATCCCCTTTTTCTTTTTCTTCTCCAAGGGATGGAGTTTTTCTTCTGCTTACTTCTTTGTCTCCTTGATGAGAATAGGAAGTGCAGGGCTCTTCCTCTTCTTTCTGCATATCCTCCTTGGGGAGGCTCTTCCCTGTTCTGAAAATAGATGAGATCAAACTCACCTTCTGCATCATCTTCTTCAATCTTCTGATCTTCTTGGAGAAGAATCGCAGGCTGAGCCAAGAAAGATGCTTCGATACCACTGTAATGTTCCTTTTTCAGGAACTTGCTACAACTATGAGAATATCTCAAGATATTCTAGAGTTGGAGCTCCAACAATATTCCTTTTTCTGAAATATCACAAGTTTATTCGAGAGATAGACTGTGGGGGAATTTTCTGGATATGTCACCTTCACAAGGAAGGGTTAGATCTAGAGGCTACCTAGCCCTTCATAGACTTTGTCTATAGATATGTGAAATTCCTTCCTCAGGAATTGCCCAAACAGGGATAATTTTAAGGATGGAAAATTATATTGAAGTTTAAAAATTTGGCGAATATCACTAGTCCTTAATATGCAAACTATAAAATGTTTATTGATGTATTTGTAAAATTATTCAAATTTATAATGATATTATATATATTTTCTATATAATATTGGCTATTTTTAACATAAAATAATTTTATATTGTAAAATTTGGGTGAATCATTTCTATAAAAAAATGGAAATTGGCGAATCTTTTTTTTGGAAAAACCATGGAAAATTAGCCCTCCTGCGAATATTAGCCCCTAAAATTTTCCATGTGCCCAAATAACATGGCTGCAATAATGTAAGAACATGTATGAAAATACAATGGAAATATAGCATTATTATATTGAGCCATGGCACATGAATAAGTAAATATCTGATCAATGAATAATATAGCAGCAAATGTGTAGAATGCTTTGAGGATCCAATCACTCAAGCTTGGAAATGAAGCCTCAACAAGACAAGTACATGAAATGAGACAAAACATTGCTATGTATCCAGGCCGTAGCTATGATTGCGCAGTTATGAATGGATACTTCTGCATACAATATTTTAATACAATGATATATCAATATCAGCTCAAATAAAGAGGGGGAGCAAGCTCTCAACCCCTGAAAACATTAGTACAACAATCCTTCGAAGGATTGGCTACAAAACATGTACAGAAATGGAAAACACAATAATGTCAGAGTTGCTGGGCAGCAACAACTCATAAAAAAAAAAGGAGGAAATGGCTGAATGAGATCCTCAATCTAAAATGGCCTCCTCTAATGGGAAATCTGAAGTGAAAGACTGATTCTTTCACCTAAGATCTCACCCTCCAAATATCTGCTAACCCCTCATAGCAAATACTCTCCAAGGATAACGTTGTCTGAGAGAGGGAATGTGCTACATATGATGGCAAGTGGTTGGAATGATGCCAAATATGGTGGAATAAGCTTAGAAACCACCTTTTCTGATCTCTCAAAGAGATGGAAGCTCCTTTCTCTAAAAAAATAGCCAAGGATGGTGTTGTGGAAAACCTCCCCAGCAACACCCAGCAACACTGCAAAAACTCCACCTGGAACTGCGTTGATGAAGATGGATGATACTTGACCTCAATGTCAAAATATGGGGAATAGAGTGCAATCCTCCAAGAGCTACTCAAGAAGGAGAGGAAATCCTAAACAGGAATTCCGTCGGCAATTCTTGCTAACCAGCAAGATGTTGCTGCAAGTCCACCGGATCAAAGATGAATAATACTCAAGATGATTTGCAATGGTAGCCTTGCCCTCCTTTTAAAAAATGGGAGATCCCTCTCAATGGACCCCACTCATTAGGATTTCCTTCCTCTAGAAGCTTCCCTCCTTATCCCACTGCGCTGGCCCACAATGTGCTCTCCACCTCATGCTATTGCACAGTTTGACTTGGTCAAACTTTACCTAGCCATCTTGCACAAGCCCCTTTTCACACATGGAGGTGTGAAATAAATCTCCAAAAGTGATCCTCCCTCATGCCAACGGGATGAAGAAATGGGTCTCATACCCATTTTATTCATCTCCTATGTTAAAAATGGAAAAATTAATGTTCCAATTTTCTCCATGAAAAATTGGGAACATTAAAATCAAAGAACTTACTTGGAGTCTAAGAGCTTCCTATTCTCCCTCTGTCGCTCTTTTTGTAGCTTCAAATTAGATCTAAGTCACCAAAATATTCTCTGCAAAGATGAACACTAAACAAAAAAAGATAGCAATAATACAGATGTCTATTCAAGTTATTCAGTTAAATCAATGAAACATGAATGATATGCATCAAATAAGAATTCATAATATGAAACACATGAGCTTATAAAAATACATATGTGGGAAAGTAAGCAACAACCTTTATTAATGGATATAAGGGGATGTTACAACCCAGTGATTGATTTAGTGTCACCATCTCCAGCAGCATCCCAGCCTCATCACAATGCACATCTCTCCAGCAGCATGTCACTCAAATCAATTCCTCAATTGAAATTCTACCAACATTTCTCTACTCGAATTATTCCTTCGCAAACATTAGGATCTCTGCTCAATTTATAGAGGAGTTGAATTTAGTTTTACAATCAATGAATTTATAATAATAGGTAATACATGTTCCCAATCTCAGAGGTATCAAATGGACACATGGATTCAAAGTTTGACACATGTGAACCCTTCTAGAAGGCATTGGCTAAGTGGAGATTCTGGAAAAATGAGAATTTCGCTCCTAATGTGACCAACACACCCTTATATGTTGAGAATTTCTTTATAGAGCACCCTTGGGAGGGGTTACTTGCATATGAAATGCACTTAGTCCCTTTAGAGACATCGTTGGTGAGCTCTCATATGATATATTATAAACTTCAAATCTTGGAAACCTTTGCAGATGAAAGTTATGGATGATTTGTCTTGTTCTTTGTCTTAGGGCATATAAAAATTGAAATGATAGTATATGGTAGACCCTATTCATTGGTCCTAGAGATGATGTCCAGTTATCCAGGTCATTGGGAATGGTGCCCAAATTGATCTATAACAATTCCCCCCTAAAGCATGAAGTCAGAATAATAATAACAATATTTTGATTGAGATGCTTTTACACTGTGATGGGATGTAGATGAAGCAGAGTGGAAACCTGCATCAATCTTACAAGACATTACATCATGATATATCCTCCTGATCATAATTGCTGAGGGTAGGCATTCCCATGTTCATCACATAAACAATCTAATAACATGTACATAATTCAGAAAGTCGTCTACATTGGAATGTTGCCCAATATAGACATGCCTACAAATATAGGCTCATGTTCAGATGATGATCTGTATGCAAGGTCACCGTACAGATGATGTGTACAACAATCCTGAAATCATAGCTCGGATGGTTGAAACTAGATCCGGGGTCTTCTTATCTCATTCACTCGATCATTCGGGTACAAGTCTAGCCATGTGAATAAATGATTTTTAGTCGAACATGGAAAGGCATTGTTTGATTACCAGCCAATAATGTGAGCTGCTAACAAACACGAGAGAGCCACCATTGATGTTAATGTCCCTCAAGGTACTCCAATAAATTTCGTAAGGCGTGAATAGATGATTTTATGTCGAACACCAAACAAAATATTTCGATCAGAAATCTGAAAGCAAGGATATTGTCGACACTGTAACAAGCCTCATGGTACTGGAATATAATGTTTCTCAGTGAACTTCATGGATAATGATTTATCGTCAACAGGAAGCCACCTTATTGTGAAACAAGAGTCACTAATTTCAGAGACAAAGGTATGACTTGATATAGCAATGTTCAGGGATGGCTATTATGAGAATGAAGGTTTATGAGTATTACAGAAGGATGAGTATTCACTAGATGACTTCTCCTGAACATATTGGTGAAACTGAGATGAGTTGGCAGCATTGACCCAAAACTAAAGTGAAGGTGTGATGAACCATAGGTATGAATGAACCGTCAAGAAGATTACCCAACCCAAACAATCATGGTGATGTAGTGAAGTGTCATGTTCAAGAGTGACCTGCTACCGTAAAAATTTCTTTTTACTTTTCCAAATTTTCCCCGGTCATTTGTCAACCAGTACCTCTTTATTTTTTAACAAGATTGAGGACGATAAAATTTTCTTGATCTATAATTCAACCCTTTGAGTGAATAATGTATCACCATTTAATAATTTAACGAGTCTAGCGATAAATGAAACTTGATTATTTCCATGATCAACAAGCCCGTTGCTATTTTATGTTTAAACAAGCTTAACGACAGTGATAGCCCAGTCCTTTTTCATATTTAGAGAGTTTGAAAAAGAGGACAAAAGGAAACTCCAAAAGTACATTTTCTTAAAATTTTCGCTCAGATCTGAAAAAGTGTAAAATAATATCTGAGAGAACCTCTTTAGTCATGTTTGACCAAGGCATTTCTTTTTCGTAAATAATATATCACAGTTCGAAAAAGGGTTAAACTTATACTGAGTAGATATCAATGCATTTACTTTTACGAGCTCTAAAAGGCAAGTTCTCGGCAATCTTTTCACATTATCATAGTCTGAAAAGAGTTGAAAGAAGACTCCATGGGTTCCTTTTTCACTGTTATTGAAGCTCGAAAAAGAGATAAAAGTGTGCTTAAAATCCTTTTTCATTTTTAAAAAAGCTTTAAAAATAAGGAGAAAAAGTTAGCTTTGTGGTCAAATCATTCTTGAAATAAATCTGCATGACTAATCTGTTCATCAGTTGTAATACCTGTTCAGAAAAACATCAAATGAATTAAAAATACATGTTTCATGATAAAAACATAATAAAACCATAGTCATAGCAATAAATATGATTTGAAAACAATTAAATGACTATTAAAATATTTTTACTATTCATTTTTACCATTCCATATTTACCATTTGTATTTTGGATCTCTGGACCAATTTTTCCCCCGAACTTCAGCCGTCAATTGCATGCTATTGGTAAGAATGTTTTGAATGCCCCCTACAAGAGCATATGTAAAATGCCCCCTGCAAGAGTAAGTGTCCCCCAAGCTTCATTTCATTCATCTAAGTAGATTACTGGTTACTAATAGCTGGATGGAATGAAGGTTCATTATAGGGGAGGATTTGTTTCATTTTTTAACGAGGTTGACATAGTAAAAGAAATTTCCTCAAAGGCACTTTTTTCATTTTTTAATGAGGTTGAAACAAGAGAAAAGAACTATCCTCATAACCTGATTCATTTTTTAACGAGGTTGACACAAGAAAAAAGAACTATCCTCAAGGGCACATGTACTAGTGAGTGTGTGCTGGAAAAGACGTATTCTAACAGAGTCATTATTTAAGGAGCTTGATGAGCACCACAAATGATAAGTTATAAGATGCATTAACAGGTCTTCTCCAGGGTTTCCATTGAATTTAGGAATTTCTGAGGGTAACATATGTGGTATCACCAGCCACAAAGGAGAATAATTGATGGGATCAACTTGATATTGCACTTGGGATGTGAATAAAGGATCAAGTCGTTCAGTACTCATAAGGGAGGAACTAGATAGGATTCCAAATGATGACATGGGTGAAGTCAATGGAAAAAACATCGAAGATGAAGAAATAGTAAATGTTTTCGCAGCTGAAATAGATTGTTCAGTCTGGGACGTTATCTCAGCCATGGTCAAATGACCTAGCGTATACCCTATAGAATCTATGGGAACTCGAAGTGAAACATGATCAACAAAAGTAGAGGAAGGTGATTAAGGAAAATACTCGTACAGGTAAAGCTCCTATCGAAATTGAGTTGGAGTTAAAGGTGTTTCGTCTTGTGATATTTCTTCAATCGAAATTAAACTAGGTGGAAGAACTTCGTTTTCTAGCTCGAAGTATATTTTAGGTGGTTGACTGTGCAATATGGGAGACTCAATAGCTACAATAGATTGTGGAGTGACCAATACAAAAAAAAACTTCTGGTTGTTCGACTTCGGGATCAAGATTCTCTCCACTTATGGAATATAACAACTGAAATATAAGGGGATGATAAACCCTATTTTATCAGTCCTGGGGATGATGTCCAGTTTGACCAATAATAGCTGCCCCTAAAGAACAATGGGATCCAGATCAACTTCCAGTTGAACAACATCGGGTTCGGGAGGTATGGTATCATAGATTGAATGGATCGTGACCACAGGTAGTTGTGAGGACTTTGTCTCGACAACATTAGACAAACCAGGATTTGTAGAAAAAAATTGTGTCGACTCTGGTATATGGGAAATGATGCTTCACCAGAGGTACTGATGGTACTGGTTTCGGTAGAGTGATGTCGCCTTCACCGCACAAAAGTAGCTTTTGGTGGTAAAGGTGGTTTCAATGCTAATCTACGGGAACGACGAGGAAAATTATTTTGTTCTTCCATGATGATTGATTTATTTTAACCAAAAACAAATAAACAAAATAAAAGGGTAATTCTAGAAAAAAAAAATTACCAAGAAATTGTGAACTGCAGAATACCTCTTGGTGAACCAAGAAGTACAGGCACGCAATATCCTCAAATGTTGTGTTCAGTGTATCATAATTTACAAGGTAGCCGACTCGGTTCACTATGGATGGATAGCAACCTAAAATTTTCCTCCCAAATATACCCAAAGGTACGTGGAGGCCCATTTCCGTATTAGCATTGTCTAATGCCAAACCGCATAGTGAGAGCACCCCTTTATATTTTTCGTACTGTAACACCGCCTGATATACCCGAAAGTACGTGGAAGAGATATGATATACTTACTTATGTGGAGTGAGGTATCACACTCGGAATGTATCGCAGAAAATTAACAACAATTGCTATGTTTTATGGTGCCAGAACACGTCTCTAGCTTAGACCTTCTGAATGTTATCATTATGGTTCTAATGCTTTGTTAGGTGAATTGAGATAAATTTTAATTTGATCTTGTTTATCAATTTTCCTTTCAAGGTTCATCTCGATGATGTATTGGAAATTCCTAAAATGCAAACCAAAATGATAAGAAATCTTTCAGTTTTAGTTTTTCAATGAAAATCCTAGCTACTAGAGGGAAAGAGCAATCAATTTGAGAGAAAACAATCAAAGAGCACCAACTAAAATGCAGCTTTCCTAATTGTTCCTATGCAAAACACACAATCCACTACATCCAAATGCAGGTTTTTATTTTTCTATTCCTTTAATGTTAATGTAGAAAAGGAAACTAAGTGCATCAAATAAATAAAAACAAATTCCTTTTACTTTTGAGAAATGAAGAATGTAAAAAACAATTTCTCTTTTGAAGGAAAAATGAGGAATTTAACAATAATTTCTCCTATCAGGAAATGAATAATTTATGACAATTTTCTTTTCAAAAGCAAATGGATCTAGTGCGGCAATGAAAATACTTTGAAATTAAATAGTCAATGATAAAGAAAAACGCTTTAAATAAACATTGAACAAACTTTTCTTTCAAAGGAGGTAGAGGTAGATAAGGTCACTGGTCAATCTGAGGTATTAGGCTCTTTAAAACACAACAAACAACAAAATGAAAACAAATTTCAATGAAAAATTCAATGGAATTTGTATGGTTTTAGGAGGCAACACAATCTCTAAAGAGAGGAAGTGCATTGCAACATAGGTCTGAAAGGGAGACAGTGATATGCAAAGCACTGTGTCTTGCCCAACAGAGCGTTGGGCACAGTGTATAAGGAAAAATGCAACTGTTTAACGCACTTGTAATGCAAATTTGGATTTCAAAAATCCTAATATTTCTGATTAAATGCTATTGGGTGAATAAATAGAGAAAATCAGAGGCAAGTACACTAAGGATGAAGGGTAAAATCCCCCGCGGAGTCGCCAATTTGTTATGTAGAATTATGGATTAAGGATAAAACATTCTTCCCTAGATGTAGTGATCATCTAGAAAAACAGGTTAAAGAATTTTCAAATACTTTTCCTAACTATAAATAAACAGACATAATAGATCAAAGAACTTACTTGGAGTCAAAGTGCTTCCTATTCTCCTTCTGTCGCTCTTGCTGTATCTTCAAATCTGAGCTAAGTCGCCAAAATATTCTCTGCAAAGATGAACACTAAACGAAAAAAGATAGAAATAATATAGATGTATATTCAATTTATTCAGTTAATTCAATAAAACATGAACCATATGCATCAAATAAGAATTCATAATATGAAACACATGAGCTTATACAAATACATATGTGGGAAAGTAAGAAGCAATCTTTATTAATGGATAAAATGGGATGTTAAAAACGAGTGATTGATTTAGTGTCACCATATCTAGCAGCATCCCAGCCTCATAAAAATGGAAATCTCTCCAATAGCATGTCACTCAAATCAATTCCTCAATTGAAATTCCACCAAAATTTCTCTACTCGAATTCTTCCTTCTCAAAAACTAGGATCTGTGCTCAATTTATAGAGGAGCTTAAGGTAGTTTTACAATCAATGACTTTATAATAATAGGCAAGACATGTTCCCAGTCTTAGAAGTATCAAATGGACACATGGATTTCAATTTTGACACATGTGAACCCTTCTAGAAGGCACTGGCCAAGTGGAGATTCCAGAACAATGAGAATTTCGCTCCCAATGTGACCAACGCACCCTTGGATGTCTGGAAGTGCTTTGCAGAGCACCCTTGAGTGAGGTTACTTGCATATGAGATGCACTTACTCCCTTTAGAGGAAGCGTTGGTGAGCTCTCATATGATATATTATAAACTTCAAATCTTGGAAACCTTTGCAGATGAAAGTATGAATGATTTGTCTTGTTCTTTGTCTTATGGCATATAACAATTGAAATGATAGGGGATGACAGACCTTATTCATTGGTCCTGGAGATGATGTCTAGTTAACCAGGTCATTGGGAATGGTGCCCAAAATGACCTATAAAACCTTTGCAAATGAAATTCATGGATAATTTTTCTTTTCCTTTGTCTTAGGGAATATAAAAACAGAAATGATAGGGGATGATAAACCCTATTCATTGGTCCTAGAAATGATGTCCAGTTAACTAGGTCATTAGGAATGGTGCCCAAATTGACCTATAACACTTGGGGCCAGCCATAGGCGATGATATATACCAAGGAGGCTTATGCTTAGTTCCAAAATTTGGGAAAAATAAAAAAGGTTCCCAGGATTTATCGGATGTTGTGGAAAATTTAGATGCCTGTTGGTTATACTAGTTCAGCAAAGGGTGTAGGGAAAACATGAAGTAATAAATAATTAAATAAAATAAATGTTATATGCTTCAACTTAACCTCAGTATGAATTTCATTAAATAGGGTGAGTATGTAATTCCACATAATATGATTCAGGTGGATATCAGTGACCACTCACCTATTCCACCTGGACCTTTAGTTGACTTCATCAGTTCGTTGTTTATAGCACAATTTACTATTTTTAGTTGTTTTTCAGTTATTGAACTTCTGCAACTTTTTTGAACCCCTAAACATAGATCTTATGACCAAGTTAAGGCCCCAGGAATTTGGTTGCTTAATTAACTCGAATGGGGCCCACAAACTCTTGGCGTTCCTTCTCCTAGGGTTAGTTTTTTTATATTTATATTTTCCCTTTGATGTTAAATAATAAGAAAGGCCCTTTCGCCTCATTGTGATATAGTTCATAGGCATCTACCCACCACATCTCTTCTCAAAGATAAGCTACCATTGCTCAAGCTATTTTATTTCCATTATGTTGTAAGCATATCACAGTTATTTGATATGAATGAAATCAGAATACATTTATGTTACATATATGTGTTTATATATATTGTTGTGTTCCTACATAAGATCAGATAAGTGTAATTGGAGTGGGTTTTTTTTTTCTTTTTGCATGTCCGCAACGAGGTCGGGGTATAAAGAGATAGGGATCAAACTGTTTGAACAATTACAAGACCTGCCTCACAAACCCTGATGACCTCCAATGGTGGAAAAAAATAAAGATGAGGGAGTAGGATATCCTTTCAAAATATTTCTCAAAGAATTCCTCGGGCGACAAAAGGAATGTGAATGGAAAAAATTTCCCAGATCCTTTTGCGACTACCCATGGGCGACACATATTGATAAGACTACCACTTTGGAGGGGCCACTCCCTTTAAAATACAAATCAACTTTGACATCCCCATATTTGAAGGCTAGATAGATTAAAATTCCATACATAAATGGTTAAATATATTGGAACGAAATTTCTCTATTCACAATTTTTCCAATAGGGAAAATATTACTTTTGCAGTCCTCAAATTTGTCTCCCATGTTAAGGACTACTGGGAAACATACTATGAGAAGAAGGACGAGGGGGAAAACTCACTATTTTTAGCCACACCCACTTGGAACTATTTACGATATGCCATCAAGAGGAACTATTACCCTGTCGGGAGCTATGAAGATAAATACATAAATTGGACCATGCTATAGTAGGGAAGGGACCAAGACGTGCTAGAGTTCACAAATATTTTTCATACCCTTCGCACGTATTTTGGTTTCAAGTATTATGAACTACATCTGGTTCTCAAGTATCATGATTGTCTACATAAGTACGTATAGGATGAGATGGAGTTCTTGGAAATATCCTCGCTTGGGGTCGCTGATGGATAGGTTATCAATATTGAGTAGAAATTTAAAAAGAAGAACCGATATTTTGGATCTATGAATCCAAATCAAGGGAAAGGCTCCCCCAAACCACATAAAAAAGGAGAAGGAAAAGGTGGAGTGACCCAGGACAAGCAGTTGAATCCACAAGAAAAGAGAAACACCACAAAGATAAATAAGGAAAAAGGTAAATGGTGTCAGCTCCATAAGAACCCCACTCACAACACAAGTGAGTGTCTGGCCAAGAAGTCACTGATGTCTAAGTTGAAGGCTTCAAAGTTAGATGCATGTTCCAACTCTGAGTTAGAACCTGAAAAGGCGAATGAAAAAGGGAAGTACTTTATTAATGCAGAACCCAGTGCCACTGTTAAGACCTCCAAGTTTCAAAAAATTGAGATTGATGATCTGGAAGAGGGGGAGCGTCTTTTCCACTGACATATGTGGGTGTAGTGTTCTCCACTATAGTTCATTGTCGACATTGAGAGCCAAAAGAGCCTAATTTTAGTAGATTTCATGAAGCATTTGGACCTGCCAACCACACCACACCCATAGTTGTACACCATCGGGTGGCTTAACCAAGGAGGAGATCTCTCTGTCAGTTGACAATGTTTCCTTACCTACATCATAAATCCCTTAACAGATGAGGTATTGTTCGATTTTTCTCCTCTTGAATTTTGTGATGTATTATTGGGCCAACCATATTGTGGAATTACATGTGGTTTATGAGATTAGTCGTCACACTATGATTATTACTTTTGGAAATAAGTTATACAGGATACCATAGGTAGCACCGGCTACCTCCATCTCATTTATCTTTGTGAAGCAATGCAGTAACATAATTTCCTATACCAAGGAATTTGACATCCTTATGATTCACTCTAAAGGAAATAAGAATATTGTGGCCACATCCATGGACTCTAGACAAGGATCCTTTGCATGACAAAAATATATGGAAAAGTTCATGGAGGAATAGAGGGGAATCTACAACACACCCATAGGGGTTCCCATTCACTGTTATGCCAAGCAGTCCATCGATTTGACTCCAGGCACATTGCTACCCAATGAATCAATAAACTGACACTCTATTTTAGAGAATGATGAAATTAAGAGGAAAATTTAGGATTTTTCGCAGAAAGTGCACATCAGGTCGAGTTCATCACCTCGTGGGAGCCTAATCATGTTGATACAAAATAAGGATGGAACATGGAGGCTATGTATTTACTATCAGACACTAAATAATGTCATTGTATGGAATAGGTATCTGATCCCATGGATTTCTGACCTTTTAGAATAGCTCAAGGGGGGAAAATATTTCAACAAGATTGACTTCAATTCTTTTTATCACTAGGTACGAATCAAAATCTTTGTTGTGTGGAAGACTACCTTCAAATCCAAGGAGGCACTCTTCTCATTTCTATTCATTCCTTTCGAGTTGATGAATTTCCATGCAACTTTCACAAGGCCAACAGATGACATATTTTTCTCCTTTAGAAACTCATTCATGGTAGTTTATTTTGATTACATCCTAATCTTCAACCAGATTTAAAAAGAGCACCATATTTGAGAAGTCCTCCAAACCCTATATCAACATAATTTGTGTGCCAACTTGGATAAATGCACTTTTTGTATGACTCAGGTTCAATATTTGTGGTACACCATTGATGAGAGGACTGTTCATGTAGACCCAACCATGATAAAAGTTATTCAGGATTAACTAGCCTCAGCCACTCCAACATAGATCCCAATATTTTTGGGTCTTATCAATTTCTACTATAGGTTCGTGTTGGGTTTCTCTCATATAACTTGACCTTTGATTCAAGTCACCAAGGGTAGAGAAAAAGAGAATTTTATATTGGCATGAATCCCAACATAAGGCGTTCTTTAAGTTGAATCATCACCTCTACTCTGCACTGATGATCACATTACCAAACCTATAGAAACCATTTGAGATTATGACATATACCTTTGACTATACTATTGGTGCAATTGTTACTCACTAGGTGCATCCAATGGCATATCATGGTGAGACACTTTCACACACAGTACAAAAGTATCGCACCTATGAAAAAGAGTTTTATTCCATTGTGTAGGCTTTTCGACAATGGAAGAATCACATTTTAGGGAAGGAAATGGTCACCCACATAGAAAATTGACTCTTGAAGTTCATACAGACAAAAGGAAAGTTATAGAATGATTGCCTTTGTAATTGGTCCACATGTTAGTCATTAGTAATTTTTTCCTTCATAGATGACTAAATGATTTCCCTAGATTTCTAGAAACAAAGTTCATGAACATTGTGAGTTCTAAAAATCTCACTTCCTTTGTTATCCTTAAGATAATTGTTTCACTATCCCATCATCCCATCTTGTCAAGCTATGCTTACCAATCCCAAAAAACCCATTAGGGGCTCATGTCACTTCTTTTCCTTATATTTTGTTACCTTTGGCCCAAATCCTCTATTTTGTTTAGGCTAAAAAAACCCCACTACTACCTAAGGCCACCAATCAAACAGCTCTTTTGTGTCTCCCAAAAATACCCCAAGTGTTACACCATTTTTTGGTCATCTAACTTGCTACTATTAGATGGACCTAAGTACACCATGTAAGACCAATTTTACCCTAAGTAAAATTTCTTTCACTATGAAAAGTTACTCAGTAAAACACCTTTATTAAGTTGTTTATGGTCTAAACAGGAAACCCCATCAGGAAATATTAAATAAATCCACATTTGTTTGATTTTTCTCAAGGAATAATTAGTTAAACAACAGTTTAATTAATATTCTTGGTCATATTTAACCCAAAACAATAAAATTAATTAGATAAATTATTATTTATCTTATTATTTTCTAGGAATAATTATTTAAATCTTATTTAAATAATATTCCTTGTTAAATTTGACTAAATCATCCATTAATAATTAAATAAATCATTATTTATTTGAATATTACTCAACCTTATCCTTAAAATGATAAATAAATCATTTATTTATTTATTATTTACAAATAAATGGATTTAACCCAAGTCAAATTCTTTTTCCCTCCAACAAATATAATAAAATATTCCATAAAAGTTTGATCTTGATTTGGTTAATAATATTTTAACTATGCACCAGTATCTAGACTAACTCAATATTTTGTTATAAATAGAAGGGTTTTTCCATTCATTCAACACCTTTTGTTGCCTAAATATCACTCTGAATCTATACTTTTGGTCTGAATTTGATCCACCATCATTGTCATAATTTTTCTATCTTTTTCTTGTGAGCTCCCTTTGAGTTCCATTTTTCTCTGGGTTTTCTACACCATCAAGAGAGAGGAATTTTAGATATGAAGTGCTGAGGACTGACAAGAACCCATCCCACTGAGGAGAACTGGTAACATCCTTCTACGTTTTCCTCCCAGGTGCCCTTAATATAAAAATCATTCAACATATTCTTGTCTTGTCTATTGGATGCATGGAGTAAATTTCATTTTTATTTACTGCTTAATGTCTTTTGATGCATAGATATAGATTTTTGCAGCATTTATCTTGATCACCTAATTGAAGATCTGAAGATATTGGCAACCATATTTTTTGTTAGGGTTGTTTTTTATGCACAACTAAAGTTGTATTTTTTCGTACACTTGAAATTAAGATTCATACTAACAACTTGCAAATCCACACAAGTTTATGATTACGAATGCTGTCGTTTTTTAGATCCCTGCATATCCAGTGGCTTCAAACCCTAGGATTTATCTTCAGATTCTTGTTTTGATTTTCTTAATGTTGTTTTTAACATATAAAAACCTAAAACATTAAAAATTCTAACTTTCATGTGTTTTTGGACCTATTGCACAGGTGACAGACATCAACTGCAACTAAGATGACACATTCTGTTGAAACATTCTCCCAAGAGCACCAGAAGTATAGGTCAAACTTTTTGGCCCTAAACCTGTGACCTGGAGCTTCAGGATGTGAAAATTTTCCCAAAAACTATGACCTCAGTAAGAAATAGGTCAGAAACTGCGACCTTATTTTTTTGCGGGATTTTTTCAAAAAAAAATTTGGGTTTGTTGGGGCCTTTGTTCAGGGTTGTCTGACCTCTCTCTTTTCCTATTTCGGACTGTACTTGTTTAGTTTTACTCACCTAAGCAAGAACCTATCCCTCTTGGGCTTCAGTACCCTTCACACTTTGTGGAAGAGTTTTAGCTACTGTAGGTTGTCTGAAATTTTCAGAGTGTTCAACCATTTTTCAGATCTGATACCTCACCTTCAGATCCACTCAGATTGGCTATTTATCCATCCAAATCACCTCCTTTAGTTTTGTTTTGGTTTTCCTCTAGGGTCCAATCTGTTTCCCTCGAGGAGATAGCCTTTTGCCAGCTCATTTACAACAATTTTCCCTCTGATTTTTTGTTGTTTATCTGCACCTATTTCCAGCAGATCTAACCTTTAGATCCCTGTCCGTCCCAAACTTAGATCTATTGGCTATTTTGTTGTGTTTTTACTAGTTTTTTTCCCACCTACAGACTACTTGTTGAGAGGCCCACCTCCTTGGGTTTAGATCATTGCATTATTAGCTGTCTATTTACTATTATTTCAGTTTCATATATTGTTATCTGCAGGTTTATTTACAATTATACAACACACATTTTATTTTTCTTTACAAATGTCTAGGTTTAAAAATTAAAATTTATAGACTTTACACACACACCCTAAGTGAAGAAGATCTTGGTTAACACTGCCAAAAAAATACTTTAACATTGAAATCAATTGATCCTGCACCTCTCTACCCTTGTTTCGACATTGTAATCAGTTGATCCTGCACCTTTCTGCCCTTGTTGGTCTCTCTTCCCCTTGTGCTATGTTTGTGTCATCATCATTGCACCACCAAGGCATTTATCCCGGAGACTTCTTTGCCTTCATCGTCAGTTTCCAGTAGGAAGACTTACTCCTCTGCGTAGGATTTGAGTTATTCCTCCACTAAGTCCACACTTCGACTCCTCTTTTGGTTCATTGGGTTCTCTTTTTGGCTCCACCCGCAGTTCTCTGCCTGTCACCTTCACCATGTTTGGTTTAGGACATAACGCTGGTGGTAGCCCCGACCCTAATGTTGGGAATACTACTAGTGGGACCACAACAGGAACTACTCTGGCTGCTCCCTTGCTCCCCTATATGGCAGGCCTCAGTCTTCCCAATTTTAACCAGTTGATCAATGATCCTATACACCATGAAGCTAGTTGGCCTGTTATGCCGACCAAGATCCCTTCCGACATGCCCATGTTTGAAGGCCTTGCTTGAGATGATCCTACAAATAATGTTCGATCTTTCCACATGTGGTGTTCATCTAACTCCATTACCGATGATTCTATCTATCTTTGGTTGTTCAAACGTACGCTTATAGGTGAAGCTTCTAAGTGGTATGTTTATTAGGCCTCATCCTGTAATACCACCTTTGTGACTCTTGCTCGGGATTTTCTGTCTTATTTCCAGCTTCCCCTTCATTACAACACTAGTATCAAACTTTTGGCTTTTTTCCATCAATCGTCTGTGACCCGCCTATCCGATCATGTCCATGAATGGCGGAGAAGAAAGAGCCTATGTCGAGTCCCTACCTTCGAAGACCATGTCTACATGGAATGGTTCCTTAGATCTCTCTTTCCTGCTATCGGCAAAGATGTTGCATCGCATTTCCCTCAAACCGAAGAATCTGCTCTCCAAATTGCATTAAAATATGACCCGATCTACGATTAGTCGGGTTATGTTTATATCATTCTACCTGATCTTCCTAGACCCAGTGGTGCCAATGCATTGGGGGCATCTCATGCTGCCAATGGTATCGTTGGAGCTCTCTCTCATCCATACACTCAGCCTCCCATGGGATATGGTTTTCCTCAGGGGGGGCCAACACTTCCTACACTTTTCCCCCTCTCGGTAGCATGTATCCAAGATACATCATGCCTCCTCCTTTTTCCCAACCTCATGTTTACCCCACTATTACCGAAACTCCTTATTATCCGTATTGATAGCCCGGTGCTCCATATCCTCCAACATGGGCACCTCCTCCTCCCTTTCCTTATCAACCCCCGCAACAACAGCCACCGCCCCCTCAGGGGCAGGTGTATCAACAACAGGGCGCGACTAATCGTCCTCCTTCCAAAAAGAAGAGGAAAGGCCCTCAAAATCATTCTTCTCTTGGTAATCTTGGACCTAATCCTCAAAATAATGCACCTAACACGACTAACCAACAATAGGGAACTCAACCCAAGCAAGAAAGGCCTGTTTGCACGAACAAACCTTGTTCTTGTTGTGGTTTTTATGGTCATTACATGCATGATTGTCCTCTTTTACCATAGATGAAGCAGATGTGGGAGTCTCAAGCAACATTGTGAGGATAGCAAGTCTCTCCTTCCATCCGTACCAATGCTACGCCTAGTCAGCTGGCTCTGTTTACTAATCCTTTCCCTCAACAAGGATTTGTGGCTACCTAACCACCTAAAGGTTAGGTGGCCACTCAACCTCTTCCATCTGGTACCTCCGATTACCAGATTCTCATGATGAATTCTGATCAACCTCTAACCAGAGACATTAATCTTTAGACTCGGTCCTGTCATTACAACAAGCCTCCTGCTATGTCTGTCCCTGAGCCACCTCCGTCAGTCCCTATAGAGCCTCTTTCGACACCTAATGGTCCCTTGCAGATCCCTCAGCCTAAGGCGGAGATTCATACCAAGATCCCTAAGGAACCACTACGCTGAAATGCTACTTCTGGCAAAGCTGCCCATTCATATGGTATAGTAGATGATTTGGCACAATCTCCTACTACCATTTCAACATTGGAACTCCTCCAGTCGTGCCCTTCACAAAGAAAATCTCTACTATCTGGCATGGGCGCTGTAGATCCTTCCGATGATCAATTGATTGTCTTTGATGTTGACCGGTTAGAACATCCTCCTCTCCTTGCTTTCGTCGCCTTCCAAATCCCAGTCAAGATCTGGAATTCCAACATTTCCTGGTGCATCATTGATGAGGGGGCATCCACCTATGTGATGTCTACTTCGATTTGGAAGCAACTCGGATCACCCGAGTTGGCTCCTTCCACGATCACTCTCTGAGCGTGGGATCGCCATGCCTCCCAGTCCATTGGCCTATTCCGCAACTATCCTATTACTCTTGCGGGCAAGACTGTTTGAGTTAACATAGAAGTCATAGATTCCCTCTAAGATTACAACATTCTATTGGATCGTAGCTACACCTATGCGATGTCTGCTGTCCCATCTATAGTTCAATGCAAGATGTCCTTCCCTCATAACGTAAAGATAGTCACCATTGACCAGTTGACATATTAGGAACCGAAGTCTTAGACCTCCCCTGAGTCCATCATCTCTTTGATGGCCAATAAGCAAACCATCGATCCTTTTACCAGTGCCTCACCAGGAGTCTACAAATATTCCTCATTGCTTGGTACATTCCATGGTATTCCTCCTCTTGTATATGATCCCAGCTCATTGAATGTTTGCATGATGCAATCATCTCGGGCTGCCCTCAAGCGTCCTACTTTGGCTAGTCAGCAACCTCCTCGCCCTCCGTAGTATACTCCTAGCCCTTTGATTCAGCCTTCTGGACCTCCTCCTCCTGGGCCTTCACCTACAACTAGTATCCATGAGCCTCTTTACCCTCTTGGAATAGTTCCTTCAGGTCTTAACCATATTGGAGCCATCTCGCCTAGCCATTACCCCTCCGATCAGATACCGTTCCTAGCTCTCCCTCAAGGAGTATACACGGTACCTATCATGGCTACCCTCTATCTTCCTAACCTGACCCTTGGGATTCCAGTCTCGTACCTTGATCCCCCAACCGCTACCTCACCTGGTCAACCCAAACCTTATCTTTCTTTCACCCTGGCTCAACCGGTCCCCATGACTTCTCCTGCTACTACAGTGCCTTAGCCACCTCAACAAGAACCACCTCCTGTTGCGACCACTTTGGGTAAGAAGGGTAAAGCTCGAAAGAGGGCATCAAAAGACGAGGCTACCTTGACTAACCCTGCACCTCCTCCACGTCCAAAGCCTTGTGCTTTGTGTGATTTCGTCAGCCATGCCACCCATAACTGTCCTGAACTGCCCCGTATCAAGCCCATGGTTAATGTTGCATTTCCTGAGTCTATGGTCCCTAAAGCCTCTGTTTCTTCCTCGACTATAGCTAATAACCCTAAGAATATTCACACCAATCAACCCTGTGCTTTATTTGATTTCCATGGCCATTATTCCAACCATTGTCCCTGCCTCATGCACTACCGCACCTCTTTGGAGGTAGTTTGGGAATACGAGGTTGAACAGAACCAATCTACCTCTCCCCTACTTGCGTAGTATGCTGCAGGCCAGCCTAAGGATTTATTCACTCTCATTGACATTCCCCTCCCTGATGTCGAGATGACGGAGCCTACGGCCACCATCCTCTACCTATCATCATCCATGAGACCCTCGGTGGAAGTTCCCTCTGCATCTTCCCCTATTGTTTCACTTGACCTCCCTTCAGCGATCACCCTGGGCTCAAAATCAGTAGATCCCTTATCTACTTGTTCTTCCATCATCCCTCGTGATGATGCGCATGTTAACCTTTCTTCTCATGATGATGAGTCAGGTAGCTTCGTCGCATCATGTGGTCTCCCTTCCTCCAGTCACTCCATCTTCTATTGTGATGATGAAATCATGGAAGCCTTGTCCACCCCTAACTTCATATTTCCTACCCATAAGCAAGATGGCATAATCCGTGTCTATGGCGACTTTTGCAGCCTGAGCACAAGCTACACCTCCGGTAGCTCCCACACTCCACCTCACCGTCGGCATGTGAGTAGTAGACATCCTACCCAGATCACTCCCTCTTGCGGTGTGCGTTCGATTTCTACTTTGTGCTTAGGTTGCCAGCATTTTTCATCATCCTCCCATTTATTGTCTTGTGGAACCTTTCAGATGGACCTCCCATCCACACCTTATATTGGTTATTCCGATGGTGCAAGTTGCTACTCCCGGAATCTAGCCTTGGTAGGTTGGGCTATCTTTACCCCCTTGCATTCACTTGTTCTCTCGAATGGTGTATGCATTGGTACTACTACCAATAATCAGGCTAAATATGATGCAGTGCGAGGTTTATTAGTTGATGCCCTTTTACATCACATCCTCCACCTTCATGTTCATTTGGATTCCCTGCTTCTTGTCATGTAATTGAATGGTGTATATCGTGTGCATAATCCTATCCTTTTTAGAAGATATTTATGAGTGACACTTTTGATACGTGAATTTGAAATCTAGTCATGTACCTAGAGCACAAAATCACTATGTAGATAGAATTGCAAATAATATTATAGATTGGCATTTAGCACACGCATTTAAAAAAAGACAATAACATAAAACCATAAAAACGATGCATATCCATAATATGTGTCATATAAAATGTTTTAGAGTTCATCAACTCTGATACATATGACATGCCCATAACATGTTACAAAAACTCAAAACTGGGGCACCACCTACCCCTACACAACTAATCAATATCTAGAGGATCCCAAGCCAGTGGCTCTGCTCCCATAGCTCGTAGCTTAGTTTGACAAGCTGTCTACACCATTGGAAATCTCTCATCGACCTCTCAAATAGGTATCTATTAGTTTTTTATGATTTTATACTTCACCAAGACACATTTTTTCCACGAAGTGTCACTTCACCACTCCCCAAAATATAATTGCTTCACTTGCAACACTTGTACTTGTGGCACCACTTTTCCTTCATACTTGTCCATGCTCATATCATTTTTTGTTGTGAGTAACCATCATGTACTCATTTTTTTATGGTCTACATAGGACCTTTTCTGTGTGGCAGCATCATTGAGTCACCCTTGTTTAGAGCATCCGAGTTGAGTCATCATCACATCCATGGATTCTATCTCGAGTCCCTTCGTATCCCGCTATAGTCCTCCATCCTTCATTTCTTGGTTCCTCTCTCGTATCTCACATTATGGCCTTTAGTCCCACTGTCCCCTATCTCTCATGATATTATGTCAGTCGCTGCCATGTCATCCATGCCCTTTATGCTCTAACAAGGGAAGTCGTCCGTCTGCTACTCAGTATCCCCCATTTCATCATCATCCCTGGTGTTAGTCTGTCAGTCCCTCTACTATTTTCTCTCATGCCTTAGTTGAGGATCCCTTATTGCCTCACCTATGGCGGACCTCCTTCTGTCGATATCATATCATTTCATTCCAGAAGACAGGTCTAGAGGGTAGTATACCTTGGTTCCAGCTTCCACTTTTGTTTGGTCCTTGGATCAGGTAAAGGGATTCATCATGGCCCTTTGACTTGATTGTTTCTCAGCTCCAACTCCTTTCAGCATGATCAAGATCCGTATACTTGATTTTTCAGTGATGCAGCAAATGATACCAGCGATTCCTAGGTGTGTGTGATATGTTTCAACCCTCATGAGGGGGTGGCCCTATAGGTGACCCCCCACATGCCCGGATGACCTATTCATTACAACCTTTGATGCAGCTCCATAAATTTGATGATGTCGGCCTCATTCGCTTGCAGCACCTTTTTTTTTGCATGTATCAATCAAATTTTTAGAGCCCTTTCCTATTTACAGGGCCATTTGGGTTGTATTTGTATCTCATGTACTCAGATATTATTGTATAAGTCCTGGCTATTATCCCAAGCACAGTATGTATGTGGGATTCATTATCATGTTTTTACCAAGCTCATGTTTATGCCAGCATGTACTATATTGTTCAGTCCCTTGTTTACTGGACACACTATTCTTTGTACTTTGTCTCGGCGAGCATAGGTATGCCTTCCCCGCCGCCTATAGCACAGGTACTCACTCATAAAAGATACTTGTCGCACCTGTAAGTCTCACCTCCTCAGGCTCTAGTCCTTTAAAGCTTTGATCTACCTTATATTTCTCTCCCTATGAATTCCCCTTCGGTGTCTAGTGATTGAGTTCTTACAACGTACTTCGGTTATACGATTAGCTCCTAACACTCGCACGCTGGGGGGAAATCTGTTACACCATTTTTTTGGTCATCTAACCTGTTACTATTAGATGGACCTAAGTA
The DNA here is from genome assembly GCA_034641835.2 of Pinus albicaulis. Lineage (NCBI taxonomy): Eukaryota > Viridiplantae > Streptophyta > Pinopsida > Pinales > Pinaceae > Pinus > Pinus albicaulis. The sequence goes on along the minus strand of CM076579.1, from coordinate 238,854,602 downwards.
CACCATGTAAGACCAATTTTACCCTAAGTAAAATTGCTTTCACTTTGAAACGTAACTTATTAAAACACCCTTATTAAGTTGTTTATGGTCTAAACAGGAAACCCCATGAGGAAATATTAAATAAATCCACTGTTGTTTGATTTTCCTCAAGGAATAATTAGTTAAACATCAGTTTAATTAATATTCCTAGTCATATTTAACCCAAAACAGGAAAATTAATTAGATAAATTATTATTTATCTTATTATTTTCTAGCAATAATTATTTAAACCTTATTTAAATAATATTCCTCGTTAAATTTGACTAAATCATCCATTATTAATTAAATAAATCATTATTTATTTGATTATTACTCAACCACATCCTTAAAATGATAAATAAGTCATTTATTTATTTATTATTTACAAATTAAAGGATTTGATCCACGTCAAATTCTTTTTCCCTCCAACAAATATAATAAAATATTCCGTAAAAGTTGGATCTTGATTTGGTCAATAATATTTTAATTATGCACCAATATCTAGACTAACTCAATATTTTGTTATAAATAGAAGGGTTTTTCCATTCGTTCACCACCTTTTGTTGCCTAAATATCACTTTGGATCTATACTTTTGGTCTGAATATGATCCACCATCATTGTCATATTTTTCTATCTTTTTCTTGTGAGCTCCCTTTGAGTTCCATTTTTGTCTGGGTTTTCTACACCATCAGGAGAGAGGAATTTTTGATCTGAAGTGCTGAGGACTTACAAGAACCCATCCCATTGAGGATAACTAGTAACATCCTTCTATGTTTTCCTCCCATGTGCCCTTAATATAAAATTCATTCAACATATTCTTGTCTTGTCTATTGTATGCATGGAGTAAATCTCGTTTTTATTTACTGCTTAATGTCTTTTGATGCATAGATCTAGATTTTTGCAACATTTATCTTAATCACCTAATTTCAGATTTGAAGATATTAGCAGCCATATTTTCTATTAGGGATTTTTGTTATGAATAGCTAAATTGGTCTTTTTTCGTACACTTGCAATTAAGATTCATACTAACACCAAACATTGATGGTCTCAAAATTGTCTCTATAGGCTCTTTAGATAAATCAAGTACATTGGATTTTGGATCTTCAATACATCAGTTTATTATAAAACTCTATTTTACACTTGATGACCCCAAAATCTAAGTTGTATTCCAAAGCCAAGTCCAAGGAACCTTCCACTAGGTCACCTAGGGTTTCATAAGTCATAAGGTGGATTTGGTATCATAAAAAGCTCTGTTTTTCATGTATAAAGCTAATCTTTTCAAATAACAAAGGGGACAAGTGACTTTGTCCAAAACTGATCAAAAGGTCATTCAAGAAAGGCCTCTTTAGCCTAGTGCACAAATTTTGCAAGGGAGAGCTGCCCATGCTCACATTATTGCAAAAATATAAAGGTGGCCATCAACCTAGAAAATAGGTAATGTAAATGGGAAAAACCATCACAAGAAGACTATCCACAGCAAAGAAGAAGGCAACAAGGCCTCTGTTTGAAGAGAATCAGCGTTTGTGACTTATTTGGCCAAACAAGTAAATCAATACAAGGGATACAAGGAAAAAGGTCACCTCAACTTCATCAAGTGCACATTGAGGACTTTTAGAAATAATTAATGAGTTTTGAGAAGTTTCAGAGAAGACAACACTATTTACTTTTTTCTAAACATCCCTAAAACCTATGAGTTTGGGAAGAATGAAAAACTGGTAAAAAAAAAATGATGATAAAGCCTCCTTCATAATAGCAGAAGGCATTCAAAGGGTTTCAAACTGCTATCTAAGGGTTTAACAAAGAAGAATTGGCTCTACCTCACCAAAAAGACAGATGACAAAGAGTATCAGTGCAAAGGCTTTAATTTTCAAAAGTATAGTCAAAGGCCTCTTAAAAAGGATCAAAATGAAGGTAAGAATGAAGTGGATGGATGGTGACAAAGGAAAAGGTTGTGTAGGCACCTACAAAAATAGAAGTGGCCATGGTGAAGACACAAAAATGGTTTAAATTCTTCACCTCTCCCACTAGAGATATATCATTGTCAAAGTGGTCAAAGGAACAAACATCTAATTGGTCTATAAAGAAGAGAAGCCTCCAAAAATGGTTTCCATATCAAAAGTATATTATGCAAAATATAGCTAGCCATGAATGACACTTCTGCAACACTATCAAAATGGTTACCTATAGGAAAATTGATAAGGTAAAACAAGCCTAAATATATCTCACAATGGTGGCACATATGAAAACTAAATAAGTTGTTGATGCCAACTGATAGGGTTTTTACACCAAAAGGTCTCCACTAATTCACAATATAAAACATGACAGAATGACAGCTAGAGGAAGGGAAAAATTCTTCTTTTAAGTCTATCCACCAAGCAATCAAAGGCATAAAAGATGCAAGGCTGAAGACTCTAAGATGAAAGTTCCAAAATGTTCACAAGCTTACTATTTACAGTTTTTTGAAGGGGAGATAGTGAAGAAAACCTTCAAAACAGAGCACTAATGTCACTATCTGCCCTTTTTCCTCAAAAAATTGTTAAAATGACCTTTTCTTTTCAGGAAAATATTCATGTTTACAAATATGGGTTAAGGGCATAGTTTGAGCTGGTTTGAAGAGTTTGTCAATTTAAAGAGAGAATCAAGATGATCCAACAAAGAAAAAATTCATTTTCCCTCAAGGTCTTGCCACCTACAGGACAAAAAGAACAAAAAGATAGTGAAAAAGTGAGAAGGGAAACAAACATTAGAAAGTGAGTTTTAATCATGAAATACTTTTCAAAAAGGAGTATAAGAGTCTTCTTTACCTCCTCCCCCAACTCATTTGTGTCTCTGAAGGAGAAGCAGAGCCTTTGAAAGCAATTTTTAAAGGTTTTTTGTGAAAAATGTGGAAGTTTTCAAGCGCTACGCACAGAGCCGTCAACACTGCACACTAGGGAGGCAGAGACAGTATTAAAACACACTGCACTATGCATAGAGGAGGAGGCGCTACGCACAGACCGATGTTCGGCCCGACTCACCCACAAACCCTCTGGCACTGCGCACAAGCCTGCCAATAGCCCGACCTGACCCAGCGCTACCCTCAGGGAAGGCCCGACAGGAACGGCCTATTGGGTGGTGCTACGAACAGAGGGAATTTTGCTAAATTTGCCCAAAATTTTCTAAAATCATTTTTTTTTCTCCTCAATGTTGGTGCCAGGCTCCTGCATGAGTTAAGCAAGGTTGGTGGTAACTTTCTTTACCCTCCAAGTAGACTTTTTCATTCATAATCAAAGAGAGTAACCCTAACCTAAGTTGGCTAAAAACCCTAATCTTCATGGCCAACTATCATTTAACCCTCTAGGGAAAGGAATTACAAATTGGAGAGTTGTCATTAGCATAAATACACTCAATACAAGCTAAGCCTTCTCCTAAACTTTGAAAGCATTCCTAGACCTACTTCATTTTTCCCTCCATTTGCTAAATTTTTTCCCTCACCATCCCTCAGTCTCCCTCCCTAGACCTAAAAGCTCTTACCAAGCTAAAACCATTTTTTTCAAGAACACAATCAGTCTCCATGTCTGAGGAGGAGATCAATACTAGTAGTGGTGAAGGCATAAGGCCTATCAAGCCAAAACACAAGGGAGGAAGGACTAACAGGTTTGAGCCCTTGGATACAATTCAAATCACCTCCTCTCCCATGATCCTTGCATGTTTTCAAGATGTTGGATGCTATAATTTCTATGAGAAGGTTAAACAAGTCCAAAACCACTCAGTTTTGACTAGGTTATTCATCCTTAGCCTACAAAACCACCAGGTCAACCTAGCAGGAGTAAATTTTGAACTCTCATCTGAATCCATTGCTAAAGCCACAGGAATACCAGATATTGGTGAAATATGGTTCAAGCAAAAGAAGTTGGCCTTAAGCTATAATGATCCCTTCCTCAAACCTAGTTATCAAAAGGGCTGCAAGGTTGTTTTCCCCTTCTCCCACCTACTAGAGAGATATTCCCTACTGATTAGGCAGATTATCAAGTACTTCACTTGTGAGGGGAGGTAATCCAGGATTTGTTCATATCACATAAGGCTACTAATGCACTTCACCAGGGTGAAATTTCTAAACCTACCATACTATCTCTACTAGAGCATTGACAAGATGGCTTCAGTGGTCAAGAAAAGGAGTTATTCCAACCAAATGCAAAGCCTTTTTCACCACTCCTTGATTAAGATGATTGTTTTGCACCAGCTAAAGCAGCAGGGAATTCCGTGGGAATTTTTTATCTCAGATGATGTATTTATAAATCCCCAAGGCTTCATTCAACAAAATTTTCCTTCCACTTCACATTCACTTACCTCCACTCCTCCATCACCTCCACCTATGCCTTCTCCACAAAGAAACTTACCTCTTTCTTCTTCCCCTGATGCACCTAATGAAGATGATGACAGTGATAGTGAGGAACAAGCAGATGACAGTGGGAATGATGAAAATAGTAAAAAAAATACAGAGTTTGATGAGGAACAAGGAGGTGGAAGTAGCAATGAAGAATAGGAAGATGATGATGGAAATGATGAAGATAGTGAGGCAGACACAGAGTTTAATGAATAAGAGCAGGAAGATGATGATCTCAAGGAAGAAGGAGATGAACATGGCAGTCATGAAGGCAAAAACATTGAGCTCTTGGAGGAAAACAGTGATGGTAGTGACGCCAATGAATCACTCCCAAGTACAGAAAAGGGTGATGCTAATGAACAAGACGAAGATCAAGAATATAGTGAAGAGAATGATGAGGATTATAGTCATCAATAAGATGAATAGGACAACAAAAAGAAAAATGTGCATGAGCATGACAATGAGTACAATCATATTTCAAACAGTGACAAAATGAATGAAAATGATGAAAACGAATAAATAGAGGGAGATGATGAGGAAATAGAAGATCAAGGACAAGGAAATTATGGGGCTGAAACATAGTTTAAGGAGGAAGGAAATGACCAAGGCAATGACACTGATAAGACAATCAATGATGAAAAAAAGAACAAAAGGGATAGTCATGACAGTCATGACAGTTGTCATGATTGTTCTGACACAAATTAGCCTCCTAATGATGATAAAAGTGAAGATATCACAAAGAACCGTGAAGAAAAAGACCTTCATGAGTAACAAGGGAAAAGAGAGGCAATTACAGAGGCTGATAATCAATTTGAAAGCCAAAGTGACAGTATAGAACGCAACGAGGAGGATAATGATGATGATGACGCTAAATATAAAAAAATCAGTGACCCAATGAGGGATGAGGTGACTCATGGAAGCCATGGAAAAAATGAAAAAGCTAGTGACAATAACAAGGGTCAAAGAAATGATGAAAACACATTCAAAGCTACCATTGTCACTCCTCTCACAAGCACATATCACAGAGGGAAGAGAGATGTGTTTGCTGCCTAAAAAAGGAAATGGGCCATCTCTTCTCAAGCTAGCAAGCCATTGGACAAGGGAAAGGAAAAGATGGAAAGGAGTGAGCAGTAGGTAAAGGTGAGAACAAGTAAGAGAATCAAGAAAACTTCTCAAGAACCTCAATTCATTGATCTAGATAGTAACAATGAGGACAAAGAGATGGCCACCAGATTTCTACTCTTAACCAAAGATGCACAACTTAGGGAGTGGGAAAGAGATTTTGAGATGGCACAACGTGTCATCCAGTATTACAAAGATGAGCACAAGAACTTCAAGAAGGTGAAAATGGGCCTTACTCTCCAGGAGAAAATGACGAAGCATTATGCAAAGAAAAACATGCTTTCTTGTGCCAGATTGAAGGAGGCCCTCATAGAGCTAGAAAAACTAAAAAGGGAGAAAGAGCATGATAGCATTGGATTTTTGGCTAAGGCCTCTCAACAGGTTTCCAAGACCTCTTAAGGGACCTCGCCGCAAATTTTGGGCCAAATTGAGCAATATTTGTGTTTTTGAAATTTTGAGGCTTCTGTGTGCAACACCCTAGGTGATACGCACAAATTTGGTGCATCATCAGCTTGAAAAATTTATATTTTTGGATTCCTCTCATCACCAGTAGTCTTCTCACAAAATTTCAGATCATTTGGAGCAGTTTTGACCCCCGTAGAGGTCAAAAAACATCAAAATTTTGACCTTTCTGCCTCATTTTCCTGCAAGGTGTTGCACATAGATTAGTGTTGCGAGAAATGGTTTTTGGATAGGAAAATGGAACTCATTTAGGAAAAATCAAGCATTTCTGGAAAGTATACTCATCAGGATTTCCAATGAGCCATCACGGAGCCAAATCCGGCATCGGGAAGGGGTCCAAAACTCAGCCATAAAAGACCGTATTTTCTGCTGAAGTGGTGCTACCCACAGAGACTGTTTAGTGTGTTTTGGACCAAAAGTCAACAAAACATGCTCATTTATTGCAAATAGATATTTTTGAGTTTTTTTTAGGAAAAACACTCTAGAATTAAGTGAAAATATTTATTTTGGCATTTATTACTTAGGTTATTATGTGCCTTGGGCCTTGCATGGTATCTTGGCCATAAATGACATTTATGGTTAAATTTGACATTTTCCTACCATATTTAGGGTTTTATTCCTCCTTTTCTCCATAAGTAGAGCATGAGCCCCTATGTATTTTTTTGGCATTTGATGAGCTTAAAGAGCAATATACATGGTTTTATGAGCTTGGAGAAGAAATTGGTTTTGTGAAGTTGATGAATGGCTTCTTTGGCTTGATGATGGAGAAGCTTGTTTGCAGGATTCCTTACGTTGGTGAATGGTGATGTATTCTTAACTTTTTTATGTTTTCTTGTTATCATTATTTTCCCTCCTTCTTGGTTGCTATAAATCAGAAAAGTATAAGTTGAGACATGCTCTTTGAGGCACCTCAATCCTCCTATTTGTTATAGCTTTGGTGTTTTCCTCTGTTTGGTCATCTTAAGGAATTCTTGATTTCTCCTTAGGTCCACCACAACTTGATTTTGTTTCATGTATGGTTATTATGCTTGCTTACAAGTATGATTCACAATATGCCATGCTTATTTGAAGCTTTCAAAACTCTATCTTGAAACCTTTCTTTGGAATATTTTTTTCTAGGTTAAGCCAAAGAGGTCTCATTCGATCTTGCCCTTTATCCATGCCTACCAACTTGTTTCAGATTTCTCAATAGCTTGAAATATGATGTTTAGGAGTTCCCTCTTCATAGATTGAGTTATTTGTGTTGTCTTATATGTTTTCCAAAATCCTGAAGGTGAATTTACTAAAGTTAGAAACTCTTATGCTTTCTATGTTTCACTGAAATGTTTATCTTGGATATTTATTATTTTAAGTATTGTTCATTGAGCTTAATGGTTTTCCCTACCTCATGAGTTGTAAATTTTAACTATATGTATTTAATACCTCCTAGTCTTACCCGAATTTTATGTTCACTCCACCTCATACATCACCTTAAGGATCCATTAACCTTGATAAATCGACCCTGCAACACACTCTGTTTCATCATTCAGACACCCATGACTTTCATTGACTCCATAGCCTAATGGCTTTGACATAATCTCACTCCACCTATTCCACTTGACCATCTTACCCAACCAAAACAATCAACAAACCCTGCACTTAATAGCTAGCCTAAAATCAAAACCCTAGAGAAAAAAGAACACATCCTTTGCACCCAATAGAGAGATCCCTCTCTGAGTCCAGGATGGATAGGTCCTAGGACTCCAAATACCGGTTCCATGTTACCCTGTCATTTGGTCTACCAATCTTCCAAATCACGGGACCCTAAAATTCTGGCGATCACGGTGGGACATTCTGAGTATATAGTTGCCTGAATACCTCTTAAGACTCTTTAGATCCTCACTTTGACTTAGAAAATCTAGTGAATCTGCCACCTCATTGCCACACTAACATTCTGGCTATCACGGTGGGACCGTTTGAGTCAGTGAGAAACTAAGTACCGCTCAGGAGTTTAGATACCCTTGTTAAATCATTGAGAACTCAAGCTATCAGCGATAGAGTAGCCTCTATTTGTTTCACCATCCTAGAAAAATGATGACTCAGTTATAGGGCACCCTTACAAACCTTAAAATTATAAAAGAAAACTCAGAAAACACCAAAGCATCCTTAGATTGGTTTCTTGCTAGTTATTGGTGGTGGACCATAAACATACATCCTTAAAACAACAAAAATATCCACCTGGCAACTCCACTAGCCCCCAGTAGGCCTATTACTTCATTAGCACTCATTTTACTTCATATATTTGTTCCAAACCAAACTTGGAAGGTTTTTGAGCCCACTTATATATTGTAATAATTTACCAAGAATTAAGAGAGGATAGCCTTAAGAAAACAGTCCTAAAAACTTTTAGCCTTTCCGAATTTTGAAATTGGAAATCTGGCTTCAAATAGGATCAGTACGAGATCTCATCTGGACCCAAACCCTCCCAACATAGTTGATGACCCAGAAAATATTTTGTAGCAAAATTCTAGATCTGGAAACTTAACCACTGTTAGGACCATCCATAGAGAAATATCTGTACCTGAACATCTTACAGCTTTGCAAGATCCCAGTTTGAATTGCACCATACCAGGAACCTCTTCAGACACAGGTCTCAAACTGATATTGACAAAACTAATCTTGAACCCTTAGATTTGTAGCAGAGTTCTAGTAGAGAAGCCTCTCCTTCCACACCACCTGACTTTCAACTTCTCCATCACTTCAACTCTTTCCATACCAAGTCTACTCAAAATCAGTTTGTTGGTCCAAGTACTTCCACCACACCCATCCATACCACCATTTTGCAAACCACTCCACTTCATCATACACCCCCTTTCAAAAACCCACTTCTTGTAAATCCTCCATTAGCTCCCATCATGGCAGCATGGTATGCACCCTTGGTTTTACCTCAGCCTTTAGTGCCTTTGCCAAATGACTATTAGTCAAAAATCCCTCATTTCACAGGGTTTGAATCCATCACTACCCAACAGCATGTAGATAGAAGAAGAAACTATTAAAATGAGGATATTTGTACAAAGTTTAGGAGGAGAGGCCAAAAAATGGTACAAAGCATTAACTCCTAATTCAATACATGATCTCCCTTCCCTTTACCAAACTTCCATAAACAAATGGGAAATCAAGAAAAATCCCCTCCAAATCCCGTTTGAATACAACATTATTAAAAGGAATGTAGGAGAAAGTGTGCAATACTATTGCACCAGGTTTAACAGTGTGTACAATGCCATCCCACCTCACATGAAACCTCCATAAGGCCTAGCACTAGTAAAGTTTCCTAAAGGTTTTGACCCTGACATGACTTTCCAATTGAGAGAAAGAGACCCTAAAACCTTAGAAGAAATGCAAAAAGAAGCTATTAGCGCAGAGGTAAACTTAATTGAAAAAAGAGCTAGGTTGAGATTGGAAAGGACAATGACCTACAAAGATGAAACCATTCCCTCAACCTCCTCATCTAACTCTAAAATAGATAGCCTAATGAGAACTGTGGAGAGAATGATAGAAAGGATAAACTTAAATGAAAATACACCTCCTAAGGACAACCAAGCTAATTCCCATAACATAAATAGAGCTCAAAAATTCAGAAGAGATCCTCCCCAAAACTGGCCAAGAGACAACGGTAAAAACATTAGGCCACCTTTCCAAGATAATTATGTAAATGGAGAAGGAAGAGAGGTTGAAGAAAATGAAGAGAACAATGTAAACCTAATAAGCTCTGATAATGAAAATGAAGTTGCTCTCACGGAAGAAGAACAAGGTCTTTTTGCCTTTGATCAAACTCAAACAGATTGTGAAGACTTTGAAGATTACCAATTAGGACTAGAGAATGACATTATGGAAGTCCATAGGCAATATGAACTCAGGAGAAAAAGAAACCAAGAAGCCTCTAAGAAGCACCAAATTGATATTGCTGCTAGGAAAGCTCCAGAAAACAACCATAAGGGAACATCAGACAATGTAAATATCATAGCCAAGAAAACTAACCCAAGAAAAGAAAAAATTAGCCAACAAAGTGGTGACACAAGTTTCCCTAGTACCTCTACTAGAGGCCCCAAAAAAAATTATCTTATCTTAAACACCTGATCAAAATTAGAAAACCAAACTTGTGGCATAGGAAGTGGCTGAAAAAACTGATGCAAATATGTTTAAGACCCAAATCCCTTTCAGCTTTGAGGGGGAGATTGCTAAAATTAAGATAACCATTCCTTTGACTGAACTAGTAACCCAATGAGTGTATAAATCCCAAGTGCTGAAAGTCTTGAACTTAGGAAATGATATTGACACATTAAATTTAACAGATGACGGTTTTGAATTGTTATTCAGACCTAAGGTTGAAGGAAAGTATTAAGAAGGAGTTGTCCCTCCCTTCTATATCAGTCTAAACATACATGATAAAATATTACACAATACTGTGCTCGACTCTAGAGCCTCTCACAACCTCATGCCTAAAGTTGTGATGGAAAGCTTAGGCCTAGAAATAACTAAACCTTACAAAGACTTTTACTCATTCGATTCGAGTAGGGTTAAGTGTTTGGGTCCAATCAAAGATCTTTGTGTCAATCTGGTACAAATTCCTGCTAAAGGTCTTGTCATGGACATAGTGGTGGAAGACATCCCCCCTAAGTATGGCATGCTTATATCCAGATCTTGGGGAGCAAAACTTCAAGGAAACCTTCAAATAGACATGTCCTATGCCACTATCCCTGTTTTCAACCAGATGAGAAATCTTTACCAAGAATCACAATTGAAGTATATGGTGAGTAACTTAGATAGGCCAAAAAACACCCCTGTTTATTCCATTCATTCAGATTTAGATTCATTCATATTGTATAATGAAAATGACATTGGGGAACAAGTAAGTGAAAATAACAAATATCTAGTGTTACCAGAACAACCAAATATATCCTCAACTAAAGACCATATCATCCCAAACTCTAGCAGCCCCGAACAACAACAAAGTGGTGAACATGAAATAGAAACACTATGGAACATAACCTTTGATTGTTCTTGTGGCAAGGATGGATCAGGGGTTGGTATCTGGATACATAACACTAATGAAGGTCATTCTTACAAACTAGGATTTCAGTGCACTAATAACATTGCAGAGTATGAGGCTCTCCTCCTTGGCTTAGAAATTCTCAAAGAATTAGGAGCTAAGAAAATATATGCTCAAGGAGATTCTGAACTAATCATTAAACAAATCTGAGTTGAGTATTCAGCTAAGAATCCAAGATTGAGAGAGAAAAAAAATTCAGCCTTAGATCTCCTCAAAACCTTTGAGAAATATGAGCTAGCTTACATTCCTAGAGCCCAAAATAGTCTTGCAAACGAGCTTGCCTTTGCTGCTAGCAACTGTCAAATACCACTTGCAAGTGAACAGTACACTGTCAAAGTCAAACACTGGCGTAGACTGCCCAATAACATTGAATATTGGCAAGTGTTTGAGGGTGATGAAAAAATTGATGATTTTTTGCAATCTAGGAATGAATTTACATTGATAAAACCAAGTTTGGAGAATGAGGAAGATGTTTCTACAGAAGAAAAGACATTAGAAATAGACCTGCCACATTTTTCTGATATAAACTTGCTTACACATCCTTGTAAGGCAGAAATTTTTTAGGATCTCGACCAAAGGGACCTTGAGGTTTTAGGGTGTAAAGATGATACATTACCAAGAGGCCTTGTGCCATTAGAAGAGCTTTTTGACTTTAATGATGTAGCTAAGAAAAAAAAAATGGAATCCACAAAAAATGATGTAGAGGAGTGTAACATTGGCTCTCTAAAGGAGCCTAAAATGATTAAACTCTCTAGAACTCTTCCTCCTTGCATAAAAAAAAGATATATTGAACTTTTCCAAGAATTTATAGATGTTATTGCATGGGGGTATGAAGATTTAAAATCATATGACACAAGAATTATTCAAAATAAAATTCCTCTTAAAGAGAATTGGAAACCATTCAAACAAAAGTTAAGGAGAATAAACCCTGTCCTATTACCTTTAGTTGAGAAGGAAATCAGAAAGATGTATGATGCTAGGTTCATATTTTCCCTTCGATACTCAGAGTGGGTTTCAAACCTTGTGTTAGTTAGGAAGAAGACCAGGGAGATTATGCTTTGCATTGACTTTAGAAATATGAACAAATCCTCCTTAAAAGATAACTACCCCTTGCCTAAGATGGATTACATCCTTCAAAGGGTTGTTGGCTCTAAGAGGATCTCCTTCCTTGAGGGGTTTTTTGGCTACAACCAAGTATTATTGTTCCCGAGTGTTCAACACAAAACTACCTTCACTACCCCTTGGGTTACATTCATGTATGTTCAAATTCCATTCAAATTGATGAATGCAGGGGCCAATTTCCAAAGGGCCATGGTTATATATTTTTCCGAAGACATAGGCTACTTCATATTCATTTACCTTGATGACATCAATACTTACTCTAAGACTGATGAGGAACACTTAATCCACTTAAGGAAAGTTTTTGAAAAATGTAGAAAATATGGCCTTTCCTTGAATCCTAAGAAAACATTGTTTGGTCTCCAAGAAGGAAAAATCCTAGGTCACATCATCTCAGAAGAAGGAATAAAAATAGACCTCAAAAGGATTGAAGGCATATTACAAATCAACCATCCTAGAAACGTTAAAGAACTACAATCTTTCATTGGGAAGATAAAATTTCTAAGGAGGTTCATCCCCAATCTTGCCGAACTTTTGAGGAATATTAAAAACATGCTTAAAAATGAGATAGGGGTTAAATGGAACTTGGAAGCCAAACAATCCTTTGATTAGGTCAAACTAGCCCTCACTCAAACACTGGTTCTAATCAATCCTGATTTTACTAAAGAATTCTACATTTTCTCATTTTCCTCTAAGAATACCATTGTTGTAGTGTTACTGCAAAAGAACATCACAGGACAAGAACAACCCATAGCATTCTTCATATAAGCCCTTAGATATGCTCCTTTAAAATAAAAAATCATGGAGAAACAAGCCTTTTCATTGATCAAAGCATTAAAAGACTTTAGAGTTTATCTCTTACATTCTCATATCATTTCTTTTGTTCCACACTCGGTTGTCAAGGAAATTTTAAATCAGGACCCTGATGGTAAAAGGGGAAAATGGATTGCCATTATATTAGAATATGACTTAGAAATTAGGCCCACAAAATTGGTTAAAGGAAAAGGGCTTGCAAAACTCATGGCTGAGTCAAATTTTAAAGCTTTAGATATGAACATGGTTGATGTTTTAGAAGAACAAGAAGAATGAACCACTCCCCAAGTTGAAGAAACATTTCCGAATTCATCTTGGTATGCTAATATTCTTTATGTGCTTTTCTATCTTAATGCTCTCCCTACATTATCAAATACAAAAGCTAGATTCCTAAAATAAAAATCTTTTAAGTTTTGCATCTTAGATGGGATATTATATTAGAAGAATCCTATTGGTATATTTCTTAAATGTTTTCTTGAGGATGATGTAGGTAATATCATGCATGAAATGCATGAGGGAGAGTGTGGAGGCCATCTTTATTGGAAAACCACAACCAACAAAATCCTTAGAGCTGGCTACTATTGGCCCACCCTTTTCCTTGATACCAACAAACTAGTCATGACTTTCTATTTTTGATGGCAAGAGAAAACTCTTACCTTTACCTTTACATCCCATTACTAGTGAAGCTCCTTTTCAATAATGGGGTTTAGACTTCATTGGAGAGATTCACCCCACCTTGTCTGCACAACATAAGTGGATCCTCACTGCCACTTATTATTTTACCAAGTGGATAGAAGCCATTCCATCTAGAAATTCCACTGATTCAATCATTATAAAATTTCTCGAGACAAACATCCTATCTAGATTTGGTTGCTCCAGAAAGATCATCACAGATAATGCTACTGAATTTTCATCCAAAAAGATGATTGAATTTTGTCATAAATATCACATCACGCTAGGAAATTCCACAGCTTATTACCCTCAGGTTAATTGATTAGATGAATCCCCTAACAAAAGCTTGGTCAATATCATCAAGAAGCTCCTAGAATATAATTGAAAGGCATGGCATGGCAAGCTTATACATGCACTATGGGCTGATAGACTAACCACCAAGAAATTAATCGGTATGTCTTCCTATCAACTATTGTATGGCATGGATGCCATTTTTCCAACATCCTTGGGAGTTCCGGTGGTAAGACTTCTCCAAGAAGTGAAATCAGAAGAAAATGACATGTAGAGAAGGCTAAACCAAACCATTAATTTGCAGCAGACAAGGGAAAAATTTTATAACAATACTCAGGAAATACAGGAAAGAATAAAGAAAATCTTTGACAGAAGAACCAAAGCTAATAATTTCCACATTGGAGACACTATACTAAAGTGGAATTCTAGGACGGAAGATAAATGTAAACATGGTAAATTTGAGAATTTGTGGAAAGGGTCTTACCTTCTTCAGTCAGTTAGAGGTCATAATTCTTTCTTTTTACAGGGGCTTAATGGAGAAGAAAATTTTGGAGGTCTTGTAAAGGGCAGGATTCTCAAACACTATTTCTGTCAAGAGTCCTATTTTTAAAGGTTTTCATTGATTGTACATAAACATTGCATAAGAGAAGTCACACAAAAATACAAAACAGAAAAATGGAAAAGAGGGTAGATTTGAAAAGAGGTAAAGCCACATACCCAAAAAATAGAACTACTGAAAGTGTGTTAGCCGAAATACCACTACTAGTGCATAAAGAAGTCTTGTTTCAGTCATCTAGCCTATTCATGGCCGAAACATGTTTTAAATTTATTGTTGATAAGTTAGTGAAAGACAGTTGGTCAAATTATTCAAGCTTGACTTGTCAAAAGATAGATTAGGAAAAAAGATACTGGTTCCACATGCTTAGAACAGAACCAAGGAGAAAAATAGGGATGAATAGAAAACAATATATCCTAGCCCTGATTTTCCTAGTCTTATTTTGTACAAAAATAACATTTGTGTGCAGCTTGTTCTTATGCCACAATGTTCATGGTAAGTCAGATTGTTTAATCCTGATTTAAACATGTTTTCAATTTCATGTTTATAGCTTAGTGAATAAATCTTGTCAAACAGTTTAAATTTGACAGTTGAATAGTCTAGGTAGAGAATCAAAGGAGTTCATTACAATAATCATAACTCTGGGAAGAAATAAGATAGAAGTAGATAGTTTGTTTTGCTTTCAAAAGAAAAAATGTCAAGGGTTGGCTAGTCAAAATGCACCCAAAGAAAAAAAAATATTAGGCAAGTAGGTTGGTTAGGTACAGATGGAAGTTGAGCTAATCATGTCTTTCAGATTACTGAGATCATAGCTTCAAAAAAACATCATCAAGTGAAAAGAAGTAAAAATCTACCCAATAGATGAGGCACTGGTCTCCATAAAGCGAGAGATTTGAAGTTCTAGACACCTCTTGAAAAGGAATTTCCCTCCCCAAGTGGAGCCACTGTTAGTCATCAGCAATTTTTTCCTTCATAGATGACTAAATGATTTCCCTATATTTTTAGAAACAAAGTTCATGAACATTTTGAGTTCTATAAATCTCACTACCTTCATTATCCTTAAGATAATTTTTTCACTATATCATCATCCCATCATGTCAAGCCATGCTTACCAGTCCCATAAAACCCATTAGGGTCTCATGTTACTCCTTTTGTCTATATTTTGTTACCTTTGGCCCAAATCCTCTATTTTTTTTAGCCTAAAAAAACCCCACTGCTACCTAAGCCCACCAATCAAACAACTCTTTTGTGTCTCCCAAAAATACCCCAAGCATTGATGGTCTCAAAACTGTCTCTGTAGGCTCTTTAGATAAATAAGGTACATTGGATTTTGGATCTTCAATATATCAGTTTATCATAAAACTCTGTTTTACACTTGATGAGCCCAAAATATAAGTTTTAGTCCAAAGCCAAGTCCAAGGAACCTTCCACTAGGTCACCTAGGGTTTCACAAGTCATAGGGTGGATTTGGTATCCTAAAAAGCTATGTTTTTCCTATATAAAGCTATTGTTTTCAAAGAAGAAAGAGGACAAGTGAATTTGTCGGAAACTGATCAAAATTTCATTCAAGAAAGGCCTCCTTGGCCTAGTGCACAAATTGTGCAAGGGACGACTCCCCATGCTCACACTACTGCAAAAATATAAATATGGCCATCAACCTAGAAAAGAGGTAAGGTAAATGGGGAAAACCACCATAAGAAGACCATCCACAACAAAGAAGAAGGCAGCAAGGCCTATGTTTGAAGAGAATCAGGGTTTGTGACTTATTTGGCCAAACAAGTAAAGTAGCACAAGGGCTACAAGGACAAAGGTCACCTCAACTCCATCAAGTGCACATTGAGGACTTTTACAAATAATTAAGTAGTTTTGAGAAGTTTCAGAGAACTTAGAAGACAACACTATTTACTTTTTTCTAAACCCTGAAACCTAGGAGTTTGGGAAGAATGAAAAACTGGTCAAAAAAATAATAATGATAAAGCCTCCTTCATAATAGCAGATGGCATTCAAAGGGTTTCAAGATGCTCTCTAAGGGTTTGACAAAGAAGCACTGATTCCACCTCACCAAAAATACAGATGACAAAGAGTATCAGTGCAAAGGCTTGAATTTTCAAAAGTACAATCAAAGTCCTCTTAAAAAGGATCAAAAGGAAGGTAAGCACGAAGTGAAAGGATAGTGACAAAGGAAAAGGTTGTGTAGGCACTTGCCAAAACAGAAGTGGCCAACGGGAAGACACAAAAATGGTTTAAATTTCTTACCTCTCCCACTAGAGATATATCATTGTCAAAGTGGTCAAAGGAAAAAACATGTAATTGGTCTAAAAAGAAGAGAAGCCTCCAAAAATGGTTTCCTTATCAAAAGTATATTCTGCAAAAGATAGCTAGCCATGAATGACACTTCTGCAGGACTGTCAAAATGGTTACCTACAGGAAAATTGATACCGTCAAACAAGCCTAAATATATCTCACAATGATGGCACATATGAAAACTATGTAGAAATTAGCTGAATAAATCACTTATTCAATGGAGATTAACCCGATTACACATCAATTTCGAATTGCATGCATAATACATAATATCATCTACAATTAATTGTCACATGCAGAAATAATAGAAGCGATCGCACATCAAATCAATCACACATTAACTCAGTATGTATGGGGAAAGCCTATAGCTGAAAACCCCGCAGCTATTGTGTATATTATAATGGAGAAATCATGTAACAAAACAAGTACAATACTCCTCACAAGTACTCGGTACTTTCTCATAAAGTCACACACAATCTAGCTTAGTTTTGAACAGGTTACTGGTTCAAAACTCCCCGCCAATTGCCTTGCCTCTATTGTGCAATTATGGCATGTATATGAAGAGATCCAAGGTTCGAATCCCCTTGGCTTGACTGCGCAATTTTCATGGACAATTCCTCCAAGTGTAATGCAAATCCCATGCAAAACTGATCCTCCAACTGATAGCTTTACTCACCCTTTCATCTACCTCTTCCACCGGTCTCCACTGAACTGATCATGCACTGTAGTGAACTGAAGTGTTCTTGAGTTGACTAATGAGTTAATATTTAGTAAATTAAATATTATTTAATTTACTCCACTCATATCTAGTTGATTAGTTAGTTAACTAATCCCAACTAGTTCAACTAAAAACAAACAGAACACAACTCCACTACTTGTCCCGTTAACTCCTCCAAAACTCCTGCCACTGAAGTCTAACTGAAGCCAACCATGCAAGATGCCATCAAACCCTAGGAACCACGTGATTCCTTGTGTCAGTTGCATGAGCCACCTCCATGACTCAAACTGAAGTGCTCCAAGAGAGTAAACTGATGTTTATAGTCAAAATATTATTAAGGGTAAATAATATTTGACTTCCATATTTTTAGGAGATCAGTCTAAAAATAGCCTGGGTCCTAAAAATTAGGGTCTCATCTATTTTTACCTACATGTCGCATACTTCAAGAATCTCCAAGTAGAATTCCCAAATTATGCTCCGTATGTCTAAAAATAGACATAGTCTAAAAATAGACTTTGCGCCAGAATTTGCCTGCGTGCCCACTTAGTGAAGGCGACTTCATTTCACTAAGCTCCATCATCTTGCTGCATTCTCAACACTCCCTCTCAGCAAGATATGGATTATCTGCAATCCCTATCCTGCCTCTGTGGAATTCGAACTTGCTCCTGGTGAGCGCCTTCGTCAGGATGTCGGCATCCTGATCCTCCGTGGGAACGTATGAAAGCATCATGATTCTCCGCTGAACACAATCTCTGATATGATGGTACCTGATGTCGATGTGTTTGGACCTATCATGAAATACTGGATTAGCCGAGAGTTTAATGCAACTCTGGTTATCACAGTAGATCACTGTAGGCTCCAAATGCAACTCGAACAATCCTGCGAGGATCTTCCTCATCCAAATAGCCTCACATGCACGGTTACTGCCATGTACTTCGCTCATGAACTGAAAGACGGATCTCTCGTCGTCGTGTATCACAGAAACTCGTCGTTGACCCAATGTCAAACTCCTCTGGTGCTTCTTCCTGGCCTCATGGGCCTCCTCAACTCGGCATCAGTGAAACCAGAAAGTTTCACTCCATCCTCCTGTCTGTACCATAGACCATATCCCGATGTGCCTCTGATATAGCGCAATACATGCTTGCCCGCTTTCCAAAAGAGCTTGGTAGGCTTAACCATAGCTTGCGAAAGCTGGTTAACTGCATAGCATATATCGGGTCGAGTATTGACCAAATACATCAACGACCCCACCAACTGTCGATAGACAGGGGCATCCACTACCTCCTCCGAAGTAGCATCTCCCTTCCTCCACCCCGTGAAGTGAGGTGGACACAGCAGAGCCTCTTGCATGTTGAACTTCTCTCTAATCTCCTTGCTACTTTGCCCCGAGAAACAAATGTGCCCTCCATCACACACAAATTTCCAATCTCAGAAATAATGAAGCATGATGCCCGTGCCCATCTCAAACTCCTGGCAAGATCCTCCTCAGATGAAAGAATCAACTATCGCCAAATAAAACGTATCATTCACACAAGCATTTACGATCAATGCCTTTCCCCTCCACCACACCCAGACAAAGCTTGATCTCACCACTCTCTGGAGAATCCAAGCCCCAGGAAGTGGCTGTTTATCTGAAAACAAGCACGAGGTGCTTCGGTCACCATACACATTTTCTCGAGCCCAGACACATGCGACTTCCACGTCTAATTTTCAAAACCTTCAGGCTGCTTTATGTACACTTCTTCCTCAATAACTCCATTGAGGAACGCAGTCTTCACATCCATCTGATGAATGTGCCACCCCATCTGCGCTAAGAGAGCAAGGATCGTCCGAATGGAAGAGTACCTTGCGACAGGTGCAAAAGTCTCCTCATAGTCAATCCCCTCGATCTGTGAGAAGCCACGGGCGACAAATCTCGCCTTGTACTTCTCCACACTCCCGTCAGCCGCCTGCTTCACCTTGTAGATCCATCGCGAACCTACAACTGATTTCCCAACCGGTCTTGGGACAATCTCCCATGCACTGTTCCCGATGATCGAATCATATTCTTCGATCATGGCATCAACCCATGCGGGTTCCTCCACAGCTTCCTCAAAAGAGGATGGCTCTGTCACAACACATTGACTCATAAGAGCTATGTATCCAGTGTACCGATCCGGTGACTGTCTCTGTCTGCGCTGTGCTGTAGGTGGTCCTACAACCTTCTCTGCATCCCGAGCCAGTCGCTCAGCTTCTGTAGTGCGCATGCGCCCTCTGATGGTTGGCGCTGTCTGGGTGGTTTCTTCCACCTCCTGAACCTCCTCTTGTGGCTGATCCACATCCGGAAGCTCCTCCTTAGGAACTAACAGCTCCTCATCTGCATGCAAGTGTAGCTCCCTCTCAAGCGAACACTGCATGGCTTTCTCCTCCTGAAATTTTATATCCCGTCGCACAACAGTCTTTCGACTGTCTAAAAAATACACCCGATAGTTGTGAGGTGTATCAGTGTACCCCACAAATATTCCAACCTCAGCAGTTGGATCCAGCTTCCTTCTCGCATCCTTCGTCACATGCATGTAGACAGGAGAACCAAAAATCCGCAAATGGGAAATATCGGGCCTCTTGCCAGAATAAGCCTCCTCCGGTGTACTCATGCCAAGAACCTTGTGAGGACAACGGTTCTGCACATACACTGCTGTATTGCATGCCTCAGCCCACAAGTGAAGGGTTAGGCCCTGATCATGCAACATCGCCCGTGCAGCACCCACGATCGTTCTGTTCTTCCGCTCAGCCACCCCGTTCTGCTGTGGGTTATGGGGTGCGATGAGCTCTCTCCGAATCCCTTCGGCGCTGCAGAACTCCTTGAATTCAGCCGAGATGAATTCACCACCGTTATCACTCCTTAGAGCAATCACCTTCTTCCCCGACTCCTTCTCAACCAGTGCTTTAAACTCACAGAACTTCGCGAATGTATCGCTCTTCTTCTGCATGAAGAAGATCCAGCACTTTCGAGAGAAATCATCAACAAATATCACATAATACTTGTGCTTTGCTGTCGAAGCAACTGAGAAAGGACCACACACGTCTGTGTGAACTCTCTCAAGGATCGTCGTGGCGCCACTATCCTTCTCGTGAAAGGTGGCTTTCACATACTTCCCTAAAGTACACCCCTTGCACTGATCTGACTGCGCAAGGGTGCCCTTAGGAAGTCCAGTAGAAATCTGCTGCAGAATCTTCAAAGCTCCATGGTGAAGATGGTCCAATCTCCTGTGCCATAGTTCGCCCTCATCATCCCGGCTCACCACATCTCCAGCCTTGCATGCCATAGCTGCGCAGTCATCTACCTGCAACTGATAAAGGTTCTGAGTTCGAACCCCTATCTTCCGGGTCTCTCCAGTAGTCTTACTGCGCAGGAAAGCTTTTCCTTCGCTGAAGACCACATCATAACCCTTATCCTCCACCATCGCTACTGAAATCAGGTTCTTCTTCAATCCAGGTACATGCATGACATCCTTTAAGACAAAGGGTTTACCAGACTCCCTCTGAAAGGATACGGTACCGATACCAGTCGCACTGTATCTACCGTCATCGCCCATCTCGATGTGCATACCCAAATCTTTGTCCTCCAGATCTGAGAACAACTCCCGATCTCCCGCCATATGAAATGACGCACCGCTGTCCAAGAACCACACCGATCCCAGCACATCAGTCTTCGCATGTAATCGTGAAAGTCAAGTCAAACCGTGGTGGCTTCAAGTTTTCTCCATCTCGTGCAGATCTTCCCGCTGCTTGTTCTTCTTGGACAATTGGTAGCATAATGTCCAGATCACAGAAAACACTTCACTTTCGCCATATCCTACTTCTTGCCCTTTGCACCAGAATGAGAGGTTTTCTTACCCTTCCCCTTCTTTGCTTTGGCAACCAAAGCGCAGTTTTCTTCATCAGCTCCCTTTGATGAAGATCCATCTCGAGTAATCCTCCTTATCTCCTCCTGCATGAGATCCGCCCAAAGGCGCTCCCATCCCGGCAACTTCTCCCGACCATTGACACTATCTTGATATGAGTGCCAAGCCTTCTAAAGACCAAGGAGAGCCAGGTCGACCATGTCCTCGTCTTCGACAGTCACCCCCACACTTCCCAGCTCATCTCTGCATTGAGTGAACTTCGTGAGGTATTTGGCGATACTGTCGCCTTTCTCCATCTTGATGTTCCCGAGCTTATCTTTGAGCGCCAGCTTCCTTTGGTCGCTCTTACTCTGGAATAGATCCGTCAAAGCTTTCCACATTAAATATGGAGTAGCCTTTCCATGCAGGCTGGATACAATATGATCCTTGACGCCCTCCAACAGGATCCTTCGACATTTCGCGATCTTCTTTTGCCATGCATCGACCAAAGCTGCATCAGTGGGCTTTGGGACATCCGTGTCTACGAACTCCTTCAGACCATTATCTTCTAACACTGCTTCCATGCGATCCTTCCATGCAACATAATTCGAACTGCCTTCAAGAGCATATTCGAGTCGCAAACCGTTGAAAGACATTTTCAACACCGGCACCAAGAAAACAAAGCTGCTGCAAAATTCAAATTCCAAACTCCAAGCTCTATCGCTTCCGATCTACACTTGAGAACAAATTATTTCCAAATCAGAGATTGACTGCAAGGGGCGTTTACCAGACCTTTCACTTTCCGAAGAAAGATGAATCTGGAGGCTTCCTGGCCCGTATGCAGACTCTGTCCGAGGAAATAAGTTTGCAATCACCGTAATAGATCTCGACAATTAATCTTGCTCCGATACCATGTAGAAATTAGTTGAATAAATCACTTATTCAATGGAGATTAACCTGATTACACATCAATTTCGAATTGCATGCATAACACATAATCTCATCTACAATTAATTGTCACATGCGGAAATAATAGAAGCAATCTCACATCAAATCAATCACACATTAACTCGGTATGTATGGGGAAAGCCTATAGCTGAAAACCCCGCAGCTATTGTGTATATTATAATGGAGAAATCAAGTAACCAAACAAGTACAATACTCCTCACAAGTACTCAGTACTCTCTCATGAAGTTACTCACAATCTAGCTTGGTTTTGAACCAGTCTCGGGTTCAAAACACACCACTAACTGCCTTGCCTCTATTGCGCAATCATGGCCTGTATATGAAGAGGTTCCAGGTTCGAATCCCCTTGCCTTGATTGCGTAATTGTCATGGACAATTCCTCCAAGTGTAATGCAAATCTCATGCAAAACCAATCTACCAACTGATAGCTTTACTCACCCTTTCATCTACCTCTTCCACTGGTCTCCACTGAACTGATCATGCACTGTAGTGAGCTGAAGTGTTCTTGAGTTGACTAATGAGTTAATATTTAGTAAATTAAATATTATTTAATTTACTCCACTCATATCTAGTTGATTAGTTAGTTAACTAATCCCAGCTAGTTCAACTAAAACAAACAGAACACAACTCCACTATCTGTCCCGTTAACTCCTCCAAAACTCCTGCCACTGAAGTCTAACTGAAGCCAACCATGCAAGATGCCATCAAACCCCAGGAACCACGTGATTCCTTGTGTCAGTTGCATGAGCCACCTCCATGACTCAAACTGAAGTGCGCCAAGAGAGTAAACTGTTGTTTATAGTCAAAATATTATTAAGGGTAAATAATATTTGACTTCCATATTTTTAGGAGATCAGTCTAAAAATAGCCTGGGTCCTAAAAATAAGGGTCTCATCTATTTTTACCGACATGTCGCATACTTCAAGAATCTCCAAGTAGAATTCCCAAATTATGCTCCGTATGTCTAAAAATAGACATAGTCTAAAAATAGACTTTGCGCCAGAATTTGCCTGCGGGCCCACTTAGTGAAGGCGACTTCATTTCACTACGCTCCATCATCTTGCTGCATTCTCAACAATAACCAGTAAAAGCCCTACTATCTATCTCTATATAAGAAATATTTTGTTCACACATTTCAGATCAGATTGGTATCAGAGCTCTAGGTTTTGCTTAAGAGTTTGTGAAATTTGTGCAAGAAGATTGTGTTATTCTGAAAAATTTGATGCTTACTAGGCTGAAATTGAAAAGAGGGGAAGGTCAATTGGTTAGAGAACAAGATAATCCTCAACCAAGGAGGGCTAGGGTGCCATTATCTCCACCTTCCATTTCATCCTCATTAGCCTTAGAATCAGCCACAAACATGTCTTCCAGAGAAGGAGAATTACATGAGGAAATGGATCCCAAGGAAGAAGAAAGAGTCTTTAGAAAAGCTTTCTTGGACACGAATGAGATGGTTAGGATCCTATACCAGGAGAGAAATGATAGGATTGATGGAGAAGGGTCTAGAAACCAAAGAGAAGAAGGAGATTCTTCAGGAGGGAAGAAAGACAAGGATGAGTCTAAGAAAGGGAATGGAGGAAATGGTGATCCTTCATCTCCATCGTCATCCTCTTCCTCTACATCATCCTCTTCAACTTCTGTTAATCAGTCACACAAAACAAAAACATCTCTTAGAAATCCTTTGTTAAAGCTTGATGTGAAGTTTGAGTTTCCGATGTTTAATCGTGATGTGAATGCAAAAAAATTGGATAACTGGATTAGACAGCTGGAAGTCTATCTAAGAATTCAGAATTTGCATGATGATGACACAAAAATCCAATTAGCCTCTTTGAGAATGGATGGAGCAGCTTTGGTTTGGTGGGAAGCCAAGACCAGGGAGGAAATAAAAAAGCATGGTAAGATAACTCTAACGTGGAATGATTTTATTACTGCTATTAAGAAACATTTTTATCCTCTTGCTCATATTCAGAAAGCAATCATGAATTGGCAAAATTTTAGGCAACTTAGGGGTCAAAATGTGCAAGATTATACCCAAGATTTTAGAAGGAGAGCACTTCTACTTGGAGTAGACTTACAAAGTCAAGACACCTTGTTGAAATACATAGGAGGTTTGCACAATTATCTGCAACATACTATTCTAATGTTCAATCCTACCAGCTTAGATGAAGTCTGTGTGCAGGCTACACATTTAGAAGCTAGAGGAAAGAATACTTTTGATGAGGATAGTAATTTCAAAAACAAAGGAAAGAAAAGATTTGCAAATTCAAGAAAAGAAAAAGGAAAGTTCTTTTGCAAGAACTGTTCAAAGACAAGTCATGATGAAGATCATTGTTGGAAGCTTCATCCTGAACTGAAACCAGAAAAATATAAGAACAAAAAAAAGACCAAAGAAAAGGAGAAAACTGTAGCAATAGTTGAGCAAGACTTAGGGTTAGACTCAGGAAATGAGACAAAAAGCATAGCCATGGTTTTAAAGAACATTAAGGGGAAAGAAGTGGTGCAAGACACAACTCCCAGTTCTAGCTCTTTGAATTGTCACAAATATACTCATGAAGAAAAGAGGAGGATAGAGCTCTTCCATGTGAGGGTAATTTCAAAACATACCAAAATTGACACACTGTTTGATAGTGGGTCACAAGCGAATCTCATATCTGAAGATTTGGTCAAGCAGCTTAAACTTGAGACCATTCCACATCCGAAGCCTTATCCACTTGGATGGATATGCAAGGATTCCAATTTGCAAGTCTTAAGGAAGTGCATATTGTGCTTTGCAATAACTACACACTTTATTGACACAGTTGAACTTGATGTGGTGCCGCTTGATATCTCAAGTATTGTTTTGGGAAGTCCTTACTTATTTGACAGGAAGGCCATCTTTAATCACCATGAAAACAAGTATCACTTGTTCAAAGATGGTAAAGAGTACATTGTGAGAGCACACAAGAAGAAGCTGCAATCTTCTTTACCCACGCAAGTCAATTGAAAAGACTGGTTAATGCAAGTAAAAGTCTAACTTTGTTAATGTTGAAACAACCAGATTTTGAGCATTCACCTTTTTATGATGTTGCTAATGATTTGTCTCAGTTTAATAACAGTTTGTCTTTGAAAGAAGATGATGTTATGTTGCGCAAATTACCTTTTGGGTCAGCCAATGCAGTGAATGAAGTGTCAAAGCAAAGCAGTGCAAGCAAGGAGAACACACCATTCAGCATGGGAAAAAGTTGGTTTTAGAATGGTAGAATTCGCCATGGGAACAGTTTGCAAGCTGAAAGTTATTTTAAGTCTTATGGGAAGTTTGATCAATGTAGAAAAAGTTTGTTTTCTGTAGATTACAATTGTTGTTATGCAAATTTTAATAATTTGCATCATGACTGCGTCAATCTTAGCAATGGTCGATCAATTAATTCCAGAGGCAGTTTATCATTTTCTCAAAAGCTCCATTTGATGAAATCGGGTAGATTTCAGTTATTCAAGGGTGGAAGAGTGGAGAATCAGTCTCCACATTATCAGTTTCACTAGTCAAAGAGCTTTTGGGGTCCAAAAGCTTCCCATTTGGGAGGTGTGATCAAGAGATCAAGTCCTTTGTGGAAAAATGCTCAAAAAATTAGTTACTCAGAATTGATCCAAACCAGAACGACAGGAAAGAGCTCGGAAAAAATGATCCTGTAGACATGAACGACACTGAAAACCAACGCTGTAAGAGAAAGTTATTCAGCTTTGAAGTTTGCCAATTTTAGTAAAAAAAATGGCCAAATGGACTTTACAAAAAAAAATTTATTAAAAAAAAAGAATATTCCACAGAATATTTTGTGGAATATTCCACAGGCGGCCAATTAGTGGCCAGCCCGGAGGTCGCCACGTGGCCCCAAGAATCCAATGAAATGGCATTTTAAAAGTTTTGTTGTTCGCAGCAGGGTTCGACCCCGAGTTGGCTGGATGATAATGGAGCAGCCCGACCGTTGGATCACGGCATTGGTTCTTATTAAACTATGCAATGAACTTTTATTTAAAGTTTGAAGTTTGTTTGGGTGGGGCCCGAGAGGGGGCCAACCCCTAAGAGCCAGCCCCCTCCACATGTGACCTCGGGGCTCGGAACCCTGGGCTTCAAACAATTTGCGCGTCAAACATTTGGATAAGGTCGTGGTCACATGATTTACGGCGAGATTGTTTGTATATGGTTTAACATTAAATATTACGCATTAAACTCAAAGTTTTGCCATGGGAATTGCCGACGGGCACGGTCACATGACCCGTGACCCTATTCTTTAGCACCACGACCTGGCGGAGTTATGGCAGAGGTGCCAGTTTTAGTGCTGACCCCTTTTTTAGCGGGCTTATCTGGAGTTACTCCACTTTTAGTGGAGCTTTTCAAGGGGACACTAGGCAAAAACTTCAGTTGACCATAACTTTGGCTGGGGAAGTCCAATTGGGACGAATTTTTGTTTTGTTTTGGGGGTATTGAAGCATTCTGAAGCTGTTGGAACAAGTTGCAGAGCCATCAGGGTGCTCCATCAGTGATTTTATCAACGAATTTTCTTGTGGAGCCACTCGGGATCAACTGTATTGGGCTATGTTCATCGATTTGAGGTGAATTAATAGTCAATTTTTACTGTTTCCAGCACTTTGTTTCTGAATTTGCAGCTATTTTAGCCTTTTGAGGCTTTCTTCATGGTGTAATACTTATTTTGAGCATTAATGAAAGAGGGAAAAGCCTAGTTGGAGGCTTTTGGACCCAGCAGAGGTAGCCCAAGAGAGGGGTGAACTGCTTAAACAAGTGCTTACTGTTATGCTGTGCATTCTTGCTGCTTAATTTTAGAGTTTACTACATTAAACAATAATTTTTAATAAGTCCCCTTTTCACAATGAGACTTATACAGTGATCAAAACACATTTGTTCCACTTCAAACTACATTACTTCGATTGCAGAATACTTGAAATTTCTTATTCACACATAAAAATTGGCTAATGAATACTTTGCAAACATAAAAAAATACTTTCATTGCCAGATCAATTTAGTGTTAACTTCATATTTCTTTAGGCAGAGCCAGTAAGAGGGCCAAAAGCTTCTGGTTTCATCCTTTCTAGTAAAGGTGAAATAACCAGTAAAAGCCCCTACTGTCTATCTTTGTATAAGAAATATTTTGTTCATACATTTCAGATCACATAGAAAGTTCCAAAGCTACATAGTGTTCAAAGAAAAAGTGAAAAACATGTAGTGGGCCATCCCACTAACATGAAGAAAATTGACTACCAAAAGCCATAAAATACCATTTCAACTCATTCATCTCATTCACCTCATTGATAAAGAGATATCACTCATCGATAAATACTTCCTCAACATTTTTAGGGTCAAAATACATTCCAAAAATTGATCCCAGTTAGCCACGCTGGGTTTTCTAATTTGCACGTTGTGTTTTCCTCTACATGTCGTGTTTTCACTCCAAGAGGCATCAAACTAGTTTTTAAGGGTTCTCAAAGGTCATCAAAGTCTCCATCATCATTCCAAAAGTAATTTACAGGTCCTTGACTTCTCCTTCCAACTCAATTTTCTTGTTTCTGTAGTGAAAACCCTTCATTTGTCCCCACGCTGCGTTTTGGTGGGTGACCCTTATTTTCAATTTTTAAAGGTAAACACACCTATCCCATAGATCTTTTACCCTCCCTCATAGTAAAAATCATCTCACGTAGCCTTCACACCCCCTCACTCTCATTTCTTAAGCTCCAAACCCTAAACCCTAGCCCAATGCTACGTTTTTTGCAGTTTTCTTAGCTAGGACTGTGTTAAAAATTCCCTAGCCTAATTCCCACACCCATTTCATCCCATTCCACTTCCTATAGCTCCCTAATACCCCTATATACTTTTCTAAATTTTCCCACTCCCATTTCCCTTCCCTAACGCCTTCAAACTATCCCCTCACTCACTTCCCCTGTTTTTTCCCCTTGCAAACTATCAAATGGAGGAGAAGAAGCCCTATAACAACGGAGGCCACATGTATAAGTATGAACCACTAAACACAAATGAAATAATGTCTTCCCCACTTGCCAAACAATTCTTTCAAAAATTTGGGTGCATGAAGCTTAGTGAGAAAATTGAAAGGGTCAAATACCATGCCAAGCTCACTATTTTGTTTGCCACTCACTTTAAAGGAGATAAAGTCACAATTGCAGGGGTCGGCTTCACAAGCACAGCTGAAGCCATAGATATAGTAATAGATACCAGGCAGTAGTGAAAAGTGGTTCATAAACCTAGATTTGGATATGCAAAATTACAAACCTTACATCAAAGCTCATTACAAAGATGGCATCAAGAATGTTTTTCCTTTTGATCAACTTCTTGACAGTTTGATCCATTAATGAGGGTCATTATGAGGTACTTTACATGCGAGGGTAGATTTACTGTATTGCACAAGTATCATGTTATATTTCTCATGCACTTCACAGGGATAAAACCTCTTAACCTATCCTATTATCTCCACAAGAGCTTGGCTAAGATGGCAGGGAAGGTGCATCATAGACAAAGTAATCATCAAGCCAGTCATTCTTACCATGCCCTCATCAAAATAATTTTTTTGCACCAAATTAGGAGAAAAACATCACTTGGGAGACATTCATTCAGTCTCATGACTTTTTTCCTTCTGCTAGTCAAACAACTAGCCAAGATATATCATCAGCTACACCATCAGCACCATCCAGACAAATGGAGATTGGTTCATCTAGTAGAGTTTCAGTGAAGAAACCCTTGAGGGATGAGGTGACAAAAACCTATCAGAGAGGTAGGAGGCTTGTGTTTTCTCTAAAAATTGTGGAAGGGGCCAAGCCTACATCAACAACACAGAGATCATCAGCACAACATGAGCCACTTTTGCAAGATGAAGGACCATCCCATCTTGACATTGACAGGGTAGATTTGAAGAGGGATGAAGAGCACAAATACACAAAGCAGGTAATTATGGAGAAATATAATGAGATTAGAGAGCTTAAGGATAGATTTTCCAGGGTCAACTTCATGATTTCATTCCTTGAGCAGGAAATCATGCAATTGAAGGTAAACCAACTGATTTTGAATACACATAAGGTTGATGCTAGTAAAGAGGTAGTAAAAGGAAAAGCAATAGTTCAGATTGATGATCCAGATGAGCATGAAGAACAGGTTAGAAGGAAGAGGCCAATAACTAGAGGCCTAAAGAGGGCACTTTAGCAACAAAGAGAGGCATTTCTACCAAAGGCACAAATGACAGTGGGTGAGCTTATACTAGCAGATATTGAGCAAGACCGAGAGTATTGGCTAGATAGAGTCAATGGACATTTGTAAAAGCTCTTGAAGAGGGCTAAAAGAGACAACAAATTGCAAAGACACATGGATGCTCATTACTATATAAGGAATCAAGTCTCCAAGATCAAGGTCAAAAAGCTGAAAGAAAAACTCAAGGAAACCCTAATCAAGCAAAAAGAGAAGGGGAAGTTGGATATTCTTGCCAATGATTCCCTCATTGCTTGACATGCCATATCAGGTCTTCATGGAGAAACCTTGAACCAATTTTGAGGAAGTTTGAAGAAATTTTGGTGAAAAGTTAATTTCTGTGAATTTTGGCAATTTTGTGAAACCGTCACACTGTAAAAAACGCAGCGTGGCCCATGCTGTGTTTTTTATGGAGGCCTCAAAAAGACAAGAGTTATACACCATTATATTCCTTTTGACTTCTACATCAATCCTAGCAAACCGGAGCTCCACTTCAACCTCTTTTGGCAGGTCAAAAAGTCAAAAAACCACTCAAAAATGACCTTTCTGCCTCCTTTTTGAAGAGCACGCTGCGTTTTCAGAGTGTATGTGGGAGAATGAACTTTAGAGGGGCTAAATTTAGTCAATTTAAGTGCTTGATGACTCCATGTAGCCAACTAGAAGATTTATCTCCAACAATTTTCAGATCAACTTTTGGACTCCGGGAAGGCCTCCAAAACTCAGTTTTCGCTCACACACTGTGTTTTCTCCTAGCACGCTACTTTTTCAGCAGAATTCGCTGTGTTTTCTCCTAAGAGTCATTTTTTGCAGTTGAATTGGTCCAGTTTCACCTTTTCTCATGTAATTTGTCAATCATGATGATGTAATGATGTTTTGAGATGTAATTAAGATGGTTAAAGGTAAATATGAGGTAGACAGATGCTTGTAAAAGTCATAAATGACGAAAAGAATCAGATTTTCTATCTTAGGGAGAGTCTTGTTCACCTCCCTAGTCTTTAGGTTTTAGGTGAGAGGATAAAGTGATCAGTTCCTTCACTCATGGATTCGACCCCTGAGAGTGGGGAAATGATATTTTGTCTATATGTATGCTTTTCTTAGTCATTTGATTGGTTGGACATCAGAGGTTTGAAACCATTGTAGCTTGTGCTTAAGCTTTTATTTAGAAATTCAGAGGAGCATTTGTAGCTATTATCTAGGAATTCAAGTACAATGAGTTTTTTATGTTGTTTCTTATCTGTTATATTATTTTATGAATGATATATATTTTCTATTTCCATGCCTTGCATTCCTCAGTGATCTTCCTAAAATTTCGATAAGTAGAATTCTTTCGTGGCTCTATTTTTTTGGGAAAATCATTTACTGTTTATTTCTTTCAATTTTAATGAATTCATGAATGCATGCTCATTAAGATCCTCTCCACTCTTTCAAACTCTACATTACACTGACAAAACCCTAATCCATCACTAAAGCATTGCTACCTTTCTCCTTTATATATTTGTAGTTGTAACCCTTTGATAAATTTGACTTAGCTACCTAGTTTTCTTCCCTAATCCAGTAGTAAAACTATCAAACTTTCAAAACCCTAGAGTTGACCTAACTAGCCTAAAATCTACCCCTTATCCAGTCAAACCCTTTGGTTGTGATCTCATAGAGAGATCGCTCTATGGTTTGGTAGGGCTAGCTACCAAACTGAAAGCTTGGTTTGAGGTTACCTCCGTCGACATCCATTCATTAGCCTTGGGATGTTGTGGAGGCTAAGAATATCCATTTGGGAAAGTTCATTATAAGGTTTCTTTTTATGCAGATGACCTTGTACTGATTGCTAAATCTACTCTTGGTTTGCAAGAGCACTTACTTTCCCTTAAGCATTTTTGTAGAAGGGTGGGGATGCAAGTTAATATTAGCAAAACGAAAGTAGTGGTTTTATCTAACAAAAGAAAGCATAACCAACATAAGTTCTACTTTGAAGGCAACATTATAGAAGAAGTTGCATATTACAAATACCTCAAAATTAACTTCAAAAGAAATTTAAGTTGGGATGGTTGTAGAAAGAAAACAACTTTGGGGGGTTGGAAAGCATTTTATGCTATTCAAAATAGGTGTAGAGAGGCAGAGCTATGGGACTAGAAAACCACTATAACTCTTTTTGGGCTTCTAGTGATCCCGATGATTCTCTACGGTTGCTAACTGTGGGCCAGTAGCACATCCAAGTTGTAGTGGAAATAAATTGATAAAATTCAAAAGTGTTTGATTACAAACAAATTCAAAATTAAAAGTGTGGTTCCTTATGTTATTTTGTTAAGTGAAACAGGGGCGGCTCCTATTGAAGCAATTGTTATGGTGCAAGTCATAAGGTATTTAAAAAAATTGAGCAAATGGAAGAGGGTAGATGGCCTAAGGTTGTGTTTAATGACATATTGTGAAAAATAAAGAAGACTTGGATGCGGAAAAATGACAAATGGTTTAGTAAATGGGGTATTTGCTTGAGCATGTGTCCCATAAACAATAAAGAGATAAAAAATTTTGTTATGGATAAGTTCCCCAAACTTACTTGGGAGAAAGAGCTTGGGAGAAAGAAGAAGTAGTACACTGAAGATTTTAACCCCACTCACAATCATCAACAAAAAGCGTACATAGGGGCCAATATTTGTGGAGATCGAAAGTTTTTATTGCTCAATTAAGGACTAATTCTCACCAACTTCGTTGTGAAACAAAGCGTTGGAAAAGGCCAAAAGAAATGTGGGAGGAAAGAGTATGTATTTTTTTTTCTTATGGAAAAGTGGAAACAAAAAAGTATTACGTTTTAGAATGCGAGGCCTTCAAATACAACAAGGAGAATTATGCAGATATTTTGACAAATAGATCTTGGGATAATCTATTCAGCGAAGAGTTTGTCGAGAAGCTGGGAGCATTTATTGTAAGACTCCATAGGCAAATGGTCGAATACAAGAATTAGATGGAGAAGCAATGTGTCCAATAGGCTATTTTTAGCCCCGTGGACGTTAAACATAATTTCTTTCTTTCTTTCATGCATGATTTATAGATATTTGTGTATTGATTATTTATTCGTGAGCTTTGTTGCATGACCATCCAAAAATAAAATCCTTGAAAATAGTTCATACTTTGGTAAATAACATAGGCATAGTCTAACTTATAAACGAAATGGAATTTTCATCTGATGATAAAATTTCAAGCAAATTTGTTATTTTTTGTTGTTTAAAATGCATTTTGAATGCTTTAATGGATTTAGTTGAAAAACAACATGACCATCCAAAAATAAAATCCTTGGAGATTGTTCATACTTAGGTAAATAACATAGACATAGTCTAACTGATAAACGAAATGACATTTTCATCCGATGATACAATTTTAAACAAAATTGTGATTTTTTTTTGTTTAAAATACATTTTGAATGCATAAATGGATTTAATTTAAAAACCCCAAGGGCACATGGGTTCAACACCTAGAAAAACTCGAGGGGCACTAGAATTTTAAAATCTCTATAGAGTTTTGGTTAAAATTAACAAGAAAAAAATGCCCTAAACAAGGTCATTTTGTTTATTTGTTAGACTACTCCAGTAACATGTTTATCATTAGTTAATTCCCACCATAATTTAAGCAAGTATTTGCATAAAAAATGGATAGGAATAAGATGTTAATCAATATACTTACAAGGAGTTACTTCCCACCATTATTTATGTTTTCTCACGTCTCAATTTATTAGTTCTTGCCAAAGCAGAACTATAGGATTCGATTTGCTTATTGACCCCTATTAATTTGGAACGTAGATTAATTTTTTTTTACAATTTTTCCCAAAGCATAATTTCTAACTTGAGTTGCAAGAACTAGGTTGCTTTGCAACACTTGCTATATCTATTTTATGAACTTTTTACAAGAGTAGTCTTTTGTTGATATAAATTTTGTGTTTTATTTTCATAGATTCTAGCTTGACCATAAAGCAAATGAAACCAAAATATACACATTAAAAAACAAACATATTTAATCATATTTGTTAGTGTGAAACTAGTCAATGATTAGGAAAATTATGTAGTCATTTTTATGTAATTCTATATCCTTTGCAAGTCATGTTGAGTTATTTTGCAAAAGCTCTCAATTAGGATGTTCAAACCATTTAGTTGTAATGTATTTTGGAGAGGAGCAATTGATCTCAAATTTCAATGTGATGAGTTGGATTGAAAAATAACATTACAAATAATAAAACAAATTTGAACCCACTTTGTCTTTTACATAGACATTTGGGAGGATTCTAATATTTCAAGCAATAATAATATATAAGGTCCACGTTTTTAAGAAATTACTTATTGTTTAACAAGTAAGGATGGATATCTATAGCTGACATCCCAAGATTTGAAAGTCTCAAACCTGGTCATGTTATGAATTTATGGGATGCATAGGAGTCATGGTAATTCTCCTTTTGAGATTTTCATTTCCAACCACTAAAAAAATCCATTTTATAAAAATTGGGATCTATCATGAGGATGCTAACACTAAACAAACTACATGAAAACTCTCAAAATCAAATAAAAATTTGTTATGTCACTTTTATTATTTTTATTTAACAACTAAAATACCCTTCGATCTAATTACTCTATCAACATAGGTTTTTTATATAGCATATAGATGGACCATTGATGAGCACATGAGTTTCAACCTTTGGGTTCAGGGTGCATTGTGTGGGATTACATGATGTGAGTTAGGACAAAGACAATTTTTTCTAGTGTGCCCAAAGACCCATAGTTTGTGTAGTGAATGCAAAACTTGTATCATAATGTTAATGATTTGGGAGGTTACAAAGGTTAGTATTGTAACAAATATTCTGAATTGAGTTCTAAATTAAATGTACTCAGGGAACTCTAGGAGAAAGTGTATTTTCATCTTCAACCATATTAGCACCACAAAGATTGTTATGAAACCAGCTCCCAAAATATAAGAAAAGAGAGATCAACGCCTTAGAAATTAGCCACTTTGAGGGGACAACCTCCTTTACATTACATAAATGAACAATTCTTGGATGATACAGATTACAAAACTTTCTTTCTATATATATTAGTCCATGGGGTAACAATATATCCTAGCCGACCTAACAATAATAATGTAAGGGCACAGCAATATCAACAAGGGGGCTACATGGCTACAAAAATAACAATAAGGGGGCTACACTAACAACAATAAGGGACTACACTAGTAATATAGGGACACAACATATACAATGATATGTGGTTTAACGACAAGTTTCGCTGGGTGAAACCCACGAGACCCAGGTTCAAATCCCATTGAGTATATTGTACTGCTATGATCTCGGCTCAAGGAGTAGGCTCCCCCATACTCGTTGGGGTCTCGGTTCTTGATAAATCATAAAGAATTGGCGTATTTAGCTTGCAGGTTGCTGGAATATGCCATTGGTGTTATAAGGCAGCCATGAGGATTGATCCTTGGACCTCCCTTAGATTAGTTTAAAGAGTTACTGATTCACCATTGTCAAAAAAAATATATAGGGACATAACATGCCCCTCTCCTTCCAAAAAGTGTTGTCCTTAATGCTTGAGTAGCTCTAGATGATTCTGTATAAAATTCTCATTCCCCCATGTGGAATCTTCAGCTGTCAAGTTCTTCCACTTGATAAGATACTCTAAAATTGATCAATTTCATAGCTGTAGAGTTCTTGTTTTCGTGACTGCTTCAGGTTCCAATATGATTTTTCCTTCCTCATCAAGTTCTAGAAATATGGTTTGAACTGGAATTTTGTCACCTATAACTTCTTTAAGCATGAAACATGGAAAACTGGGTGCACTCGAGAAGAAGTAGGAAGCTCCATTTTTTATGCCATAGTACCAATATTTTGCAACACCTTGTAAGGACCATAGTAATTTGGTGATAATTTATTGTCCTTCTTAGCTTGCTTGAGGGACATTTGTTTATATGGTTGTAGCTGTAAAAATACCTAGTCTCCTACATCAAAACTTCTCTCGCTACGATTTTGATCTTCCTGTTGTTTCATTCGATTTTGTGCCAAATTTAGGTTATCCTTTTAGAGTTGGAGAAATTTTTGTTGATGCTTGATGTGATCTTCCACTGCTTGAACGTTAGAATTTTCTCTTAAAGATGATGTGATGGATGGTGGATGATATCCATAAAGTGCCATAAATGGGGTCATTTTTGTTGTAGTATGGAAGGAAGTGTTATACCACCACTCAGCGAGAGGTAACCACTTGACCCATTGTGTTTGTTTATCAGATACAAAACAACGAAGATATCCTTCCAAACATTTATTTACTATCTCAGTTTGACCATCAGATTGAGGATGATAAGATGAGCTATGAGCTAATTGAGTACCCAAACAAGAAAATAACTCCGTCCAAAAATTTCCAGTAAAAATGGGATCTCTGTCGCTCACAATAACCCTTGGGCTTCCATGTAGCTTTTGAATTCTGTCCATAAATGTAGTAGAAACTGTACTTGCTTTAAATGGATGAGATAATGCACAAAAGTGTGCATACTTGGTAAGTCTATCAACTACCACCATGATGACACTCTTTCCTTCAGACTTAGGTAAACCTGTGATAAAATCCATTGGAATCTCCTCCCAACGTTGACTTGGAATGGATAAAGGTTGTAGCATACTCGAGGTCTTAATTGTCTCAACTTTATTTTGTTGGAAAACCAAACATTCCGCCACAAAATTTTGAATATCAGATTTAAGGTCATCCCAAAAAAATTATTTCTTCACCATGTGATAAGTTTTTAAAAATCCCGAGTGTCCTCCTAAGGGAGAGGTGTGCAATTCCAAAAGAATATTTTGTTTTAGTTGGGAATTCTTACAAAGATATAGCGATATTTTTACCATAAGAAATCATTTTTCCAACTAAATGTATTAGATGTACTGGGATCTTGCTACAACTTTTGAATGGGTGTCTGTACTTCTTCATAATTCTTCCATTCTTCCCTTGCTTTGGTTATCCAATCTGGTTGGATAATAGAAATGACACAAAGAAATGCTTCCACCTCCTCATCTTTTCTTGAGAGTGCATCTGCAACAACATTTAGCTTCCCTTTTTTGTATATGATTTCAAAGTCATAACCCAACATCTTTGTGACCCATTTTTGCTGCTCTTTTGAAGATAGTTTTTGTTCCAAAAAGTATTAATTAAGACTATCATGATCAGTTTTTACCTTGAAGTGTCTTCCCATTAGGTAAGGTCACAATTTCTTTAGTGCATGTAGTATTTCCAAAATTTCCTTCTCATAAATAGCTTTCTTTAAATACTTTTATTTGATTGGGTTGTTGAAAAGTCAATAAGAAATGTGTGTCTAATTTAATTTTCCCTTAATTAAATTGGACAATAAATTGTAATCTTATCTCATAATCACTTGTAATAGTTAACTGAGTGTGATATACTTAGTTAGCTCATGAAATTCGAGTTGAGGGTGGTTAGTGAGGCATGTAGAGTGATTCTATTTGTTTTAGAGTCCAAGTTACAGTTTGTGTATTAGTTTAATGCATGAGAAATCAGTTAACTCAATTAAGTGAGTTAAAGTTCGTCTAACTAGTTGTAACTGATTGTTGCACTAGTGAGAGGTCAAGTGAATTAAATTAGATTTAATTTGCATGCAATGATCTGTCAAGTGACTCATGATTTACTATTAATAGCTGCATGCATGTCAATTCTGATGAAGACCCAGTTGAGACAGAGGCTAAAGGGATGTTATCTATCAATTGTATTATTAGTAAATTGTCGGCGCAATTAGAAAACCATAGGATTTACCATGATGTATTGCACAATTTTG
This sequence comes from Pinus albicaulis, assembly GCA_034641835.2. Taxonomy (NCBI): domain Eukaryota; kingdom Viridiplantae; phylum Streptophyta; class Pinopsida; order Pinales; family Pinaceae; genus Pinus; species Pinus albicaulis. The sequence goes on along the minus strand of CM076579.1, from coordinate 238,817,196 downwards.
GAAGGATACATTTCCTAATTAATAGGGATAAATTGTTCTTATAATGGCGCAAGCAAGGCAGACTGAGCAGAGGCAGGAAATTGGCTAAGTGTTGGTCGATTTTGTCCGGATCAATGTGAGACAGTTGGTAGAGTGCAACAGACTCTTGTGAGAAGAGTGTATTGTAATTGTTTCATGATTCCTTTGTTTTATAGAATACATATAAAGGGGTTTTGAGCAGATCGCTTTCCCAAAAAATTTCATGTGTTGTGGATTTGATTCTTTCTCTTACTTGGTGTGATTGTGCGATCGTGTTTAATTTTCGCAAATTAATTGTAGAAGGATTCAGTATCTTGCTATATAATATTGCATGATCGAATTGAATCCATTGGTATTCATATTGTTTTTATAATTTCTACATGGTATCGGAGCACCAAAAATCACTATAGTGGAGAAGAAATTGAGTTTGTGCTAAACAACATTCGAATTTCCAAATATATTCTTTGGTGCGATAGGGGGATCAAGATGGATTTCAATGGATTAAAATTGGAATATGCACTCGAGGGAAGTTCTAATTATATTGCATGGAAAGACAAAATGGAGGCAGTTATGGAGGACAACGGATTGAAAGAATTTATCGACACAGATATTCCAAGGCCCGCAGCAGTAGACGCCGCTCTTCTTGATGCTTGGCAAAATAAGGTTGCAAAGGCAAGGAAGATATTATTAGAGAGAGTTTGAGATCAAATTTTCTTGAGTCTCCATGGCAAGGCAACTCCATATGCAATGTGGAAGGCCCTTAAAGATCTGTTTCAGAATAACAATGACCACAAAAAATTGGCACTGAAGGACAAGCTCAGGAAAATGGAAATGGAGAAAGGCGACACTATTCCGAAATACTTGACCAAGTTCATCCAATGTCAAGATGAGCTTGGAAGTGTCAGGATTACTGTAGCGGATGATGACTTGGTGAGCCTAACACTTCTAGGCCTTCCCAAGAGCTGGCATAGTTATGATGACTCTATTAGTGGGAGGGAGAAGCTACTAGATTGGGAGAGACTCTGGTCGGATTTGGTACAAGAATTTAGGCAGAATACTAGGGATGGATCCTCATCTAAGACAGACGATGAGGAAAATTGCGCCTTGGCTGGTAAGGCAAAGAAGGGGAAGGGAAATAAATCCTATTCCAAATCTGAGACCGACAAAGAAGGCAAGAAGCATGACATGTACAGAGTGAAATTTTTTCACTCTCACGAGCATGGACATTATGCCACTAATTATTCACAGAAGAAGAAGAACAACAAGAAGGCTTCAGGATATTTAACGAGTGATTCTTTGGCTTCACATTTCGAGTTGGAATTCTCACTCATTGCATGCATGGTGTTTAGTGTGATGGGATCAACGTGGTACTTGGATAGTGGTGCATATTTCCACATGAAGGGAGACAAAGAACTCTTTAGTAGCTTGGAGGAGAAGGATATTCAAATGCACATTGAGATGGGTGATGATGAGAGGTATAGCGCTACCGGCATTGGTACAGTTACTTTCCATAGACATTCAGGTAAAAATTTCTTATTAAAAGATGTCATGCATGTACCAAGCTTGAAAAAGAATTTAGTTTCAGTTGCTATGTTGGAGGATATAGGGTATGATGTGGTTTTCAGTGAAGGGAAAGCATTCCTTCGTCACAAAGCCACAAGACAGGTTAAGAATATTGGGGTTCATGTGAAGAACCTCTACAAACTTGATGTAGATGGTTGTGCAGTATTGATGAGTAAAGGAGACAGTTGTGAGCTGGGATGAGGGTGAGTTATGGCACGAGAGATTGGGCCATATACACCACAATGCTTTGAAGGTCATGCAACAATTTTCTACGGGGTTTCCGAAGGGTACTCTTGCGCAGATAGACACATGCAGGGGATGTACCATGGGGAAGTATATAAAGGCCACTTTTCACGAGAAGGAGAACTGAGCAGCAAAAATAACTGAGAGAGTTCAATCATATGTGTGTGGACCATTTTCTAAAGCTTCTACAACAAAGCACATGTATTATGTGATTTTTGTTGATGATTTTTCTAGAAAGTGTTAGATCTACTTCATGCATAAGAAAGATCAGACGTTCTCAAAATTTTGTGAGTTAAAAGCACTGGTTGAGAAAGATACAGGGAAGCAGGTGAAGGCTCTAAGGAGCGAAAATGGTGGTGAGTACATATCCAATGAATTCAAGAACTTATGTGCCAAATAAGGAATTCAGAGAGAGTTGATTGCGCCTCATAACCCACAATAGAATGGGGTTGCAGAAAGAAAGAACAGAACAATTGTGGGTGCGGCACAAGCTATGTTACATGATTAGGTCCTACCATTGCATCTATGGGTAGAGGCATGCAACACAATGGTATTTGTGAAGAACCGTAGTCCTCATCGAATACTTGGCATGAGTACACAAGAGGAGGCTTTTTCTGGTAAGAAACCTGATGTTTCATATTTTAAAATTTTTGGCTCATCCTATTGCCACGTGACCAAAGATTCCAGAAAGAAGCTAGAACCAACAACATAGATTGGGATATTTGTGGGGTACACTGATACTCCCCATAACTATCGGGTGTATTTGTCGAACAACAGGATGACAGTTGTTAGACATGATATAGAATTTGATGAGGAGAAAGCCATGCGATTGTCCCTTGAGAGGGAGCTTGATTTTCATACAGATGAGGAAATCTTGGTTCCAAAGGATGAACCTCAAGATGTGGAGCAACCACATGAGGAGGATCATGGAGTGGCAAAAACCACTCATGTAGAGCCATCCACCAGACATGGTAGGAGGCACACCACTGAGGTTGACATATTGAGACTTGATGTAGCAGAACATGTAGGAGCACCTACATCACAATGCAAAAAGAGACAGTCACCAGAAATGTATACTATATACATGGCTCTTATTAGCAAGTGTATTGTGATAGAACTATCCTCTTTTGAGGAAGCAGTGCAACAACCAACTTGGGTTGACGCCATGGTTGAGGAGTATGATTCCATCGTCTGGAACAGTGCATGGGATGTTGTTCCAAGACCAATCAAGAAGTCAATGGTTGGATCTAGATGGATCTATAAGGTGAAGAAGGCAGTAGATGGGAGTGTGGAGAAGTACAAGGCTATATTTGTAGCGCGGGGATTCTCACAGGTTTAGGGGATTGACTATGAGGAGACTTTTGCACCATTTGCACGGTACTCATCGATTACATCTATCTTTGCACTCTTAGTGCAAATGGGTTGGCATGTACATCAGATGGATGTGGAGACTGTATTTCTCAATGGACTTATTGAGGAAGAAGTGTACATTAAGCAACCATAAGGTTTTGAGACCTTTGACAGGGAGTCACGTGTGTGCAGACTCAATAAAGCATTGTATGGGCGGAAGCAAGCACCTCATGATTGGTACATTAGGATTGACAACTATTTCACCAGTTTGGGCTTTGCAAAGAGTGAAGCGGATGCGAACCTGTACCAGATTGTGGTTGATGGTAAGTTTTTGATTATCATACTTTGTGTTGATGATATTATTCTAACATGTGATGAGCAGATCATAAATTCTTCCAAAGAATATCTTGCAAGACAGTTTGATATGAAGGACATGGGAATCCTTCACTATTTCCTTGGTTTGGAGAAAAGGCAATGGGATGGGGAGCTATTTGTTTCTCAAGGAAAGCATGCCAAAGAGATTTTGAGGAAGTTCCACGTGAAGAGTTGTAAACCCATGGAGACTCCTCTTGCGGGAAACTAGAGGAAGGAGGATGCTACTTCAGGTGAGGTAGTGGACGTTACTGTTTATAGGTAGCTTCTGGGTTCACTCATGTACTTGGTGAACACATGACTAGACATATGATACGCAGTTAACCAGCTTAGTCAAGTTATGGTTAAGCCGACCAAGATCTTTTGGAAGGCGAGGAAGCATGTCTTGAGATATCTCAGGGGCACTACAGAGTATGGATTATGGTACAAAAGGAAAGAGGGAGTGGAGCTTCAAGGCTTCAACGATGCAGATTGGGTAGGCAGTCCATTAGATAGGAAGAGCAGATCAGGAGGGACCTTCAACATAGGATCAACAACATTTTCTTGGTACAACAAGAAGCAGAGATCAGTTGCACTCAGTTCAACCGAGGCAGAGTACATGGAAGCCAGTCAGGCAGCATGTGAGGCCATTTGGATAAGGAAGATACTTGTTGGTTTGTTTGGTAATGATATGGATCCAACGATGATGCATTATGTTAACCAAAGTTTCATAAAACTCTCGGTTAATCCAGTATATCAAGATAGGTCCAAGAATATTGATATTCGGTACCACCATCTCAGAGATTGTGTTTAGAGATGCATTATGTTACTTTAGTACATTCCCACGGAGGATCAGGATGTAGATATTCTGATGAAGGTGCTCGCCAAGAGAAAATTCGAATTCCATAGAGGCCGGATCAGGGTAGCTGATAATCCCTTTCGTATTGAGAGGGAGTGCTGAAAAGTCAACAAGAAATGTGTGTCTAATTTAATTTTCCCTTAATTAAATTGGACAATAAATTGTAATCTTATCTCATAATCACTTGTAATAGTTAACTGAGTGTGATAGAGTCGGTTAGCTCATGAAATTCGAGTTGAGAGTGGTTGGTGAGGCATGTAGAGTGATTCTATTTGTTTTAGAGTCCAAGTTGCAGTTGGTGTATTAGTTTAATACACGAGAAATTAGTTAACTCAATTAAGTGAGTTAAAGTCAGTCTAACTAGTTGTAACTGATTGTTGCACTAGTGAGAGGTCAAGTGAATTAAATCAGATTTAATTCACATGCAGTGATTTTTCAAGTGACTGATGATTTACTATTAATAGTTGCATGCATGTTAGTTTTGATAAGGACCCAGTTGAGACAGAGGTTAAAGGGATGTTATCTATCGGTTGTATTATTAGTAAATTGTCGGCGCGTAATTAGAAAACAATAAGATTTCCCATGATGTATTGCAACTTTGGAAGGTTGAATTTCCTAATTAATAGGGATCAATTGTTCTTAGAATTGCGCAAGCAAGGCAGGCTGAGCATAGGCAGGAAATTGGCTAAGTGTTGGTCGATTTTGTCCAAATCAGTGTGAGACAGTTGGTAGAGTGCAATAGACTCTTGTGGCAAGAGTGCATTGTAATTTTTTCATGATTCCTTGGTTTTATACAATACAAATAGAGGGGTTTTGAGCAGATTTCTTTCCCAGAAAATTTCATGTGTTATGGATTTGATTCTTTCTCTTACTTGGTGTGATTGTGCGATCGTGTTTAATTTCTGCAAGTTAATTGTAGAAGGATTCAATATCTTGCTCTAGAATATTGCATTATCAAATTGAATCCAATGGTATACATATTGTTTGTATAATTTCTACATGGGTGACTTTAAAAAGCAATAGGTCTTCCTTCTTGCATTAAAACAACACCAATTCCATTTCCTGAGGCATCAAATTCCACAATGAAGGTTTTTGTGAAGTCTGGCGTAGCTAAGACCTGTGCTAGGCACATTGCCTCTTTAAGATTGTCAAAGGCCTTAGTTGCTTTAGCATTACATGCATATGCATCTTTATTCAATAATGTTGTTAGAGGTGCTACTATTCTCCCATAATTCTTAACAAACTTGTGATAATACCTTTTTAACCCAAGAAATCCTCGCAGCTGCATTATGGTTGTGGGGAATTTCCATTCCTTAATGGCTTCAATTTTGTTAGGGTCTACCTTAACACCCTCCTGAGATAAAATATGACCTAGATATTTCACCTCTTGTACTCCAAAGAAACATTTGGAGGTTTTTGCATATAATTGTTTCTCCTCCAATAGTTTGAGCACTCTGTCAACATGTTGAACATGATCCTTCCAAGACCTGTTGTAGATTAATATATCATCAAAAAAATACTAACACCAATTTTCTAAGGAAGGGTTTGAAAATGGAATTCATCAACCCTTCAAATGTAGAATGTTCATTGGTAAGGCCAAAAGGCATAACCAAAAATTCGTGATGACCCTCATGAGTTCGAAATGATGTTTTCATAATATCTTCAGTCTTCATTCTAATTTGATGATATCCTGAATGAAGATCCAACTTGGTAAAATAAATTACCCCATGTAATTCATCCAATAATTAATCAATCACAGGAATGCGAAATTTGTCTTTTGTACTGAGCTCCATATAATCCAGACACATGCGCCATGATCCATCCTTCTTGTGCACCAATACTACTGGATCAGAGAAATAACTTTGACTAGGTTGAATTATACCAACCTCTAACATTTCTGCAATCATATGTTGAATTTTTCTCTTTTGGACATAAGCATATCTCTAAGGCCTGATGTTTGGAGGGAAACTTCCTGGAATAAAACGAATAGCATTATCATGATCACGAATAGGTGGGAGTCCTTTGAGAGTTTCAAACACCTTGGAATGATTGTCTAAGACTTTTTGGAGATCTGGAGAAATAGATGATTTTGATGTTGGAAATTCTAGTGAGAATAATTGTGAAATTACGCCTCGTTGTTCTTTCTTTAGAAACTTTGTCATGAAATTAGAGCTTATTATCTTTCCTGGCTTCCCTACGATAACCCATAATTCAACTTCCTTTCCTTCCAAAAAACAAAATTCAAGAAAAGTTCTTGAAAATTAAAAGCTATCGCCCCTAAAGATTGTAACCATTGTACTACTAGTACAACATCAGTACCTCCCATAGGAATGGAAAGCATTGGACTATTCAATACATATTCCTCCATGGTTAGCTTGATATTATGGCATTTTCCAGAGAAATTTATAGTTCCTACATTTGAAACCATCACTTGACACTCTGGTGCTAGGTATAGGAAGAAATTCAATTCTTTGGCTACCTTACAATGAATAAAATTATGGGTACTACCCAAATCAATCAACACTATTACATTTTACTTCATTTTATGTCCTTCTATCTTGGGAGTTTGAGGAGTGGTAATTCTTGCCAATGCATTACAGGATATGGTCAGACTCATTTATTCATTCTCTAGGGTTGGTTCCTGATGTATATCCTCTTCTTTTGAAGTTTCTTGTTCATTTTCTTCCTCCTCTTCACAATCTATGTAAAATAATTTCCTCTCGGCACACTTATGACCTTTAGTGTATTTTATATCAAAACTGTAGCAAATCCCTTTTGCTCTTTTTTCTTCCAATTTTTGTGGTGTCAACCTTGTAGGTTGTGGAAGCCTAGGAGTAGCAACACTTCCATCTTTATAGATGTGAGTGGTATGCTTCCTTGTCATTATAATTTTACTTTCAATTTTGCTTGCCAACCCGAATGCCTTCTCCAATGAATTAGGTTCCAAAAGGTGAACCTCATGTTGGATGTTATCCTTTAAAGTCCCTATGAAGACATTAATCATGTGCTCCTTTGGAATATCAGTTACCATTATGTTCAATTTTTGGAAGTCCTCAATGTGCTCCACCATTGAACCCTTTTGTTTGAGATTTATCAATTGGCTAAAGAAGGTGTTGCTCTTTGTATCCTCATAATGTGCTATCATTTCCTCCAAAAAAATTGACCAAGTGACAATTTTTTTACGAGAGAAAAGCCATCGATACTATACAAATGTATTTTTTTCTAAATATAAAGTTGCAATGCGTACCTTTTGTGTGTTTTACACATTATGGAGATCAAAATATTGCTCCGTCTGTCGTATCCATGTTACGGGATCCTTGCCATCAAACTTCCTCATATCGATATTTGGAATATGGTGGGGCTTCAATCCAACATTAGAGTTTACGAAATCACAATTAACATTTATTTTGTTCTCATCATGAGTTTCCTCTACTACCTTGTCGCCATTAGGAATAATTTCTTATATCAACTTTGTCAAACCTTATTTCAAACCTTCCATGTCTACTTTTAGATCATTCTTCATGTCTTCCACGTTAGCTTCCATGTCATCCATATTAGCTTCCATGCCATCCATTTAGCTTCCATTCCATTCTTCAAACCATCGATCTTAGCTTCCACGCCTTTCTTCAAAACTTCCATTTCATTTTTTGTTACTCGTTACCAGAGCGAAAGTTGATGCACTTGGCCTTGTTAATTTGATATATCATATTGCACTTCTTCCTCTTCATGAGTCATAGTAGAGCCTTCTAAGGGCTTAATGGGTGTTGAATTCTTTTTTGGGGGAATTTTAGAACCTAATACTGATATCTATGCTTCAATATACCCTTGGAATCACTTCAAACTGATTTTCTAAACAATACTTGTGCAATTTGAAAGAAAAAAAGACACATATTTTTCTTTCTTTTAAGGAGCTCGATATTGAAACTGATGTATCTCTATAATTTCGTATCCCCGAGATTTTATCTTAGGTCCTTTAGTAGCCCTCTGAATATTCTTTCCAATTCCATAGGTCTGACATGATTTGGATTCTTCAAGGAAAAGTTATGCCCAATCTCCCACAATGACTTAATTATGGACTCATTCAGTAGAGAGAATTTGTACGACGTGCCACTTTTACCTCCTTCAGCTCGTAAATCGATACACAATTAGCTACAGTTTGTGTAATTTTGACCACTTTTTACAGAATTCCAATTTGATGCTCAGAGAGTGAGTTATGACGATTTTCCCAAGGTCACCTCTTTGAGATGAAATTCGTGAACCTGCAAAAACCTTAAATTCCACATATCATATCTCTAAAAATATTTCGAACCAAGATCTAAATTTATTACACAAATTTCCTCAAGTTTTCTTCGCAAATGGGTTTTTTTTTAGCTTCTGAACCTTCGTAGAAAAAAGCTATGGTGAAAATGCCACGATGACCTGTTTGAAGCAACGAAACCCTAGAATCCAAAGCTCTGATACCAAATGTTATGAAACCAACTCCCCAAATAGAAGAAAAGAGAGATAAATGCCTTAGAAATCAACCACTTCGATGGGGCAACCTCCTTTACATTACATAAATGAACAATTCTTGGATGATACAAATGAAAAAACCTTCTTTATATATATAGGAGTCCATGGGGTAACAATATAATCATAGCCGACCTAACAATAATAATGTAAGGGCACAAAAATAACAATAGTGGGCTTTTATGGGGCACAATAATAACAATATAGGGACTACAAGGATACAACAATAACAATAAGGGGGCTACACTTACAACAATAAGGGACTACACTAGTAATATAGGGACCTAAAAAAGATGATATATTGAAATTTAATTCTAAATTGGATGTATGTGGGGCATTCTAGGTGAAAGTGTCTTTCATCTTCAACCCTCTTAGTGTCACAAAGATGACATAATCTTGCATCCCACAATATTTTGGGAATTTTCCAATGCCTAATTTCATTATGTGGTTCATGGGAGTTCAATAGTATTAGCAATGTTGATTTTCTTCTTTGTACTAGTCATAACTAAAAATAATTTTGATCTTATAGTTTCGGGTTAACCACCTCCTTATAGTATGCTAGATTTATTTTTATTTCTAATTCTTTATTGCACCACAAATCCACTTTAGATCTAAATGAGGCAATGCTTTTAATATTTTCAATATCCTCCAAGATGACATCCCCTATATTCCCTAATGTTTTAGTGAAAGACTTGGCATCTTTATGTTACCCTCACTTGAGTCATTGGTGGTTATGGATAGAGTTGGAAACGGTTTTAAGGAGCCTCTTATCATCCACTGCTCACTTCCATGAGGAGGATAGGATAAGGTGTATTACTTTTAATGTTAGGATTATAAGTTATGAAATTATTTTGAATTTTATCTATCCTTTTCCAAGATTCTCTAGAGATACTGTATCCCCAAACTTCACATCAATATAAAATGATAAGAGTGAAAAGACTATCAAGTAGGAGTATTTTTGTATTCCACAACTAAAGGTCTACTATAAAAAAATAAAATTATTTTTGAAAATTTGATGAAGTTTATAAATAACAAAATAATGGAGAAAAATAATGAATTACTAAAAGTAAAAGAAAAAAAAGTATTCTTTAGAAATTGTTTTTGTTAATTAAAGGCCTTCTATTAAAAGAGAATGATTTGATATAACCTAGCCCCCTATGTGCCTTTGGTTTGCCACTAGGGAAACTTTACTAGTGGCAATACAAGGGGGTTACTTTCTAAAAAATATATTATTGCCATAAACATCCTAAGTAATCAAAAAGTTTATAATGTCTTGAATTAACAACCATTAAAACTACCCACACTACTAAACATAGATAAGAAACCATAGTAGGTGAAGACAAACTATCGTAGTAAACATAAAATATAAAAATCATCATGCAGATACTAGGAGGAGGTGAAAAGGTGGAAGCATCACGAGGGCTTCACTCAATCAACCTCTATCCTATTACGTGCATTCGTGGAATATTAAATAATACCCTTAATTTGACTACATATTGCAAAATACCCTTAAAAATCACATTATTTAACCCCCTACCAATAGGAACCCAATACACCTTCCCAATTTAAAAAACCCCTACTTCCACTAGATATTGTAGGTATCCATTTTTTTATCAACATTTTTTATACCCCTGTTGCACTGAAAATTGTCACCTTGACATTCTTCTATATGTATGAGCTCATTATCACTCATACTTTTCTCCTTTTCAAGTCTAAAACATCAGTTCCGCATGTCAAGCCTTAAAAATAAGAGAAAAGCTCTCAAAAGTCTCTAAAACTATGGTATCGCACTTTCTCTTTGTCTTACCTGCGGTCCCGCACCTAATGGTCATGTCTCCTGCGTACCCGACCGCACTTTCTCCGTGTTAAGAGTGTGGACCCCTGTAAAAGATTAAAAGGGCACAAGTAAACTCAAAAAACTCACTCTCATTCATTTCTAGAAGCTTCTGGAAGGAATCTTGCGGTGGCAAGTCGGCTCCTTTCAGGTTCATGTATCCCATGCCTTAAGGAGCTAATCCCTTGATGTGAGGAGCTTATCCCTTTGAAGGAGGACTCTATCCATTCATAATTGGAACTGTAACCTCCTCTTTTTCACTATAAAAAGAGGCCTTGGGTAGCCTCAAAGGGAGTTCAATCTTTAGTGTTATTTGAGGTAAAGTGCTATTGGAACTTAGACTCCTTTAGCTGAGATTTTATGAGGAAATATTAGATACCTGTATGTATCTCGGTTGGAAGAGTGCAAGGCTTGTCGGAGTAAAGGAAATTCCTGCTTCGGACCCCAGGAAGACCTGTTCAACATCAAGGCTGAAAAGGTTGTAAGGTTCTTCTACTATTTCAAAGTTAATACAAATAAGTTTGTTTTTATCAATAAGATGTCAATTGATTGTTTATTTTATGGATTCCTTGATCACCATAATAGATATGATTTATGAATATATGCTATGCAGGTGCTATTTCATGTTTGTTTGTTTGTGATTGTAGATTTTCGAAGATAATTCTTTTGGGTGGCTGAAGGACAACCACTACAAACAAGCGTTGGATCGAGGTAGGATCGTAACACCTTTGTAGCATTTGCTTATAAATCGTTATATATCTAGAGAAAGATAGATTTAATTATCTGTTTGTTGCTAGACTATCTTCTGATACTAGGGAGATCGATCTTGTATGCAAGATTGATTTATCCGGCCAACAAATTGGCGACTCCACTGGGGAAAGATTTTTGATTTTTGGTTTTCCTTTGTTTTGACTTGAGAAAATGAATTTTTCTGGTTTTTGATTGATGAATACTCACTTGGGTAGCTTTGGTTTACCTTTCTTTGAAAATTTTTGAAGTCTTTGGCGTTTTTCTTGAATTTTTCTAGGGACCGCACTTTATCTTCACACACAGTGCAGGCTTCTTCGCACTTTCCTTGAGTAACCAGTGCGAGACCGCACCTGTTGCTTCTGGGGCCTACGAACCCTGTTAAAATTTTTGAAATTTCTAGATTTCTCCTTCCAGATTAAGTTTAGTTTGATTTAGGACTCTTAGTGTCTACCCAAATCTGTATTTTTTGTCAAAAATCTCTTGTGAGTGAGTTCCAATAATATTTTTGTTTTGAGTGATTTTCTAGAAGTTTTGCATACTTGGAAGGGTTTTCACTTTGTCTCTGTAGTGACTCAAAGATTAGGCAGAAATGCTGTAGATCACGGAGTGTCATGCGCTCTTCTTGATGAGTCGACTTGGTTGCGAAATCCATCCTTTTTAGAATAGATCTGAATTTCTTTGCAGATGTGAACAAATTTGTGCCAGTTAATTCATTTTTACAAACGAAAACATATCTAGATGTTTTTTTTGATTTGTTTGTTATTCTGTGCAAATGAATCCTTAGTTTACTGAAAAACTAAGCAAAACATTCTCAAAAAAAAAATTGAAGCTTCTCGATACTAGGGAGATCGGACCAGATGCAAGATTGATTTATCCCGCCAACAACTGGGAAAATTTACCCACTGGGAAAGATTAACCATTTTTGGTTTTCCTTTGTTTTGACTTGAGAAAATGAATTTTTTCTCAAGCTTTTGATTGATGAATACTCACTGTAGCTTAGGTTTGTCTCTCTTTTTAAAATTTTTGAAGTCTTTGGCGTTTTTCTTGAATTTTTAATTTTTCTAGTGGACCGCATTTTCACACACAAGGTGCTCTTCGCACTTTCCTTGAGTAACCAGTGCGAGACCGCACCTGTTGCTTCTGGGGCCTACGAACCCTGTTAAAATTTTTGAAATTTCCATATTTCTTCTTCCAGATTAAGTTTAAGTTTGATTTATCTCTCTTAGTGTCTACCCAGATCTGTATTTTTTCCATCAAAAACTTCTCGTGAGTGAGTTCCAATAGTATTTTTGTTTTGAGTGATTTACTAGAAGTTTTGCATACTTGGAGTGGTTTTCACTTTGTCTCTGTAGTGACTCAAAGATTAGAAGCTTGAAATACCTTAGATCATACTGGTGTCTTTTTTCCTTCTTGATGAGTCTGACTTGGTTGCGAAATCCTTTTTTTTTTAGGAATAGATCTAGTTTTCTCTTTGCAAATCTTTGAAGAAACTTTGTTATAAGTTTTGAATTTCATTTTTACAAAAGAAAACATATCTGGATGTTTTTTGATTTGTTTGTTATTCTATGAAAATGAATCCTTAGTTTACTGAACAACTAAGAAAAACATTCTAAGAAAAAATTGAAGCTTTTATTCAATTAGATTTTCAAAGTTTTTAGATTTCAAAATTATTTTTTCATAGTTTTGAATGCTTTTCTAGAACTTGTAGATCTCTTTTGAAAGAAAAGTTGTTTTTGTAGTTTTGAGTCTTGAGAGTGAAAGGGATTTATTGTGAGCATTGATTCTTTGTCTCATTTTGAGTTCTTATTGAAAAAACAAAAGATTTTCTTTTCATTTATTCTTCATGTTGAAAGAAAGAATTGTCCCTTAAGAAAGTGCATTTCTCGAACTCTTTCTTTTAGCTAGACTTCATTGAAAGAAAAACGAATTGCTTATCATTTTAGGTGCATTTTTTAGTGTGTTTGGAGTCAAGTCTTCACACCATAAAAGTTTCATTTCCATACATATTGACTTAAATAACAGCCTATAAAAACAACGCTTAATTAAAATTGATCTAGTAATTTTTTCATTTCTAGGGCTCTTATCACCAATATAGCTTAGGCTAGTACCTTGGAGTAGGGAGTAATTAACTCTCCAAGATAGTAAAAACAAACAAGTAGATAAATATTGCGGTAGGAAATAAATCCAATTGTAATTGATACATTATGGGAAGCTTCTCTTAAATGAGTTAATCACGAGATCATGTCCAAACCTTTGAGACAATAAATTCCGTTTCGTTGGAAAAGATAGAAGATCTACACGCATTACAAATGGTAAACCTCGGATTGACCATTTCAAGGAGCCTTCAAGGGGATTGAGCTTTGTTACTCTGCCCTTGCACATAGAATCAGATCGTAAACTATTCCCCCAGTTGTATTTTTTGTTGTCGGTAACCTTAGTGTCCATAAACTTAAGATTATTTCCTAAGGTGATGGTGAAGGAAAGATCTCACTGTACCTGGAGCAGACGTCGACTAGACTCACTTGGACTCTCTGGGGGGTTCTATTCACTCGAGATGGTTTGTGAAGAAACTTGTGCCATTCTGTTTCATTAAGCAAGTTTTCGGGGTAACTGTTCCAATCGCCCTTTCTGTATTAAAATTTTACTAAGTTGGATTTCATCACCAACTAGTGTTTTTAGTACAGGAAGTTACTATTTGTGTGTGGTTTGAACTCTTAGATTTTTTAGGCAAGTGATTCAGCTGTTTGTTCCTTTAGAGACTTTAGGTGTTTTTATTGAAATTTTCTTTGTTTGTGTGTGATTAATTGATATTCAATCGTGGAAGAATTATCGAGATAGTCCCGGAGACTTCAGGGGAAGCCCCCCGAGTATACACCAAGCCAACTTGAAGGGCTGCGAGCTCTAGTATCACCTAGTGGCAGTAGAATTAGATCAACGGAAGCTAGAAGTTCATCTATAGTTGTTCATCCTGATCATCAAATACCAATAACAAAGCATATTCAAGAGCCAACTTTAGTTTCTGAAGTTACTAGTAGTATTTCTCCTTCTAGTGAATTAGCTGAAGAACTTGAAATTTCTGAGCCTGACACTGAACCTAATGTTTTGGAACCATCCTTAGGATTTGTTACTCCAACTTCTAGTGATCGTGGTTCACCTAGGGTAAGAAATATCATCACTGAAGATCTTCCTACTGACCTCATTTCTATTGAAGAACTTGTCGGTACAGACGAAGAAGTAACTCTTCCCTAAACCCCACATAATTTAAATCTTAGGGAGCGTGAATCCATATTCTACAGTCCTTTTAGAAGTGACGCTTGGTATTTATCATTGAATTTTTTTTTAGAAAACCCGGGTCTTAGTTTTTCACCACCTCGAATTCCTTTTCATCCTACACCAAGAGGTTATTATCCTTCATCGATCATGTCAGGAGAGTCATCTATGTTTTCCCAATCACCGGAAACATTTTTACATGGTGGTCCTTGTGTTCCTTTGGGGTACCAAGCTCTTTATGGTACTTTCTCATGATCAACTCCTCGACCGATTAAACAAGTGTTATCATCTAGTATTAATGGAGCTAAAACTAAAAATTTGAACGCAGAGAAAATATTTATGATGTCTGGTAATATTCCAAATCCTCAACCCCAAGGTAGTCAGTTACCTCCTGGGGGGAAACCTCAGGGAAGTCAGTTACCACCTGGGGGGCAACCTCAAGGTAGTCAGTTACCACCTGGGGGTCAACCTCAAGGCAGTTAGTTACCCCCTGGGGGGCAACCTCAAGGTAACTTTTTCCCAGGAAAAACTGTAGGACAATATTATTTTAGAGAAAAACCTCAAGGATAGTACATACCTTAAGGTTATCAACCTCAAGGACAGTACATGCCCCAAGGTCAACCCCAGATTCAGTACACGCCTCAGGGTTATCAACCTCAAGGTTAGTGCCCAACTCAAGGTTTCCAACCACCTTTTGGTCAATCATTTGTACAAGGAACTGGAAATTTACCATTTAATTATCAACCCTATGTTCAACCAAGCCATGGTCCTTCTTATGCACAACCTTCTATGCGACAATACCCCGAAATGAACATGGTGTGGAATCCATCTCAAATTCAACAGACTATGCAACCTAATGTGCAGTTACCTAATAAACCTGGACAACCTTTGGTTTCTGGTCCAACCTAGCAACCTGTCTAGCCTACTATTCAAATCCCTGCACCTCGTTCTGTTCAGTAGGCTAGGCCTAATACACCTCAAACTATGCCTCGAACTGCTGCAACTACTGCAACATCTATTCAACATATAACACTTGTTTCTGGAGTATTTGTAGCTCCGGTTTCTTCTATCCCTGCTACCATGCAAATCCCTCAAGTATCTGTGCCCCAGTTAAGACCTACAGTTCAGACTTCGGTCCAGATGTCTGCAGGACAAGCTAGTACAAGTACGATTGCCACAATTTCCACAATTAAACTGCAAATCACATATCAACTGTAGCAGGGACAGTATCAATTCGGTACCGTTGCACAAAACCCAGTTTATCAGTATCAACCGTATCCTGGCTATACTTATCAACAACCTCAACAACCCCAGTTTGGTCCAGTTAATCCTGGTTTTCCAGGAGGTTATACCATTCCTAATGCAAATCCGATTCCGGGTTATCCTAGATATCCTCCTCGCAGAACTGGTCTCATTACTCAAGGTTTTCGTGACCCTAACCGCTAGTTACCATTTATTGAAACTTTGGATTTACCTGATTTGTCATGCCTTACAAACGATCTGATTTACTATCTTCCGTATTGGCCACCATTGCCTAATAAGTTGCCTAGTGATATACCAAAATTCTAGGGTAAGTCAGGAGAGGATCCGTCAGATCACGTTATGACTTATCACCTATGGTGTGCATCTAATTCGATAATTGATGATTCAATTCACTTACGCCTTTTTCAATGAACTCTTATTGGTCTTGCTGCCAAATGGTACATTGAGTTACCACGAGGCTCTTTTAATAATTTCAATAAATTAGCGACTACTTTCTTAACTCATTTTCAGTTTCCTGTCAGATACGACAATGGCACAGAACTATTGACTTCACTAAAACAATCAACATCCACGTATATTTCTGATCATATTCACGAATGGCGACGTAGAAGGCGTTTAGTGAAAGTTTTCATTCTAGATCAAATTTTGGCGGAATGGTTTATTAAATCATTACTACCCAAAATCACTGAAGATGTAGCTAAGGGAGGAGTTGTTACTGAAGAGCAAATCATTGTTCAGGCTCAGTACCTTGACCTCATTTATACGCAGTCAGGTACTTTACATGAAAAATCCCTGATCTTCCAAAACACGATCAAATAACTGTAGATCCTTCAGGGTCTCATGCCACTGATGGTATGATTGGTTCAATTAGTACTAAAAGCAAGAAGAAATCTTCAAAGAATTGTTCTCCTATCATAACTTTACCTGCTTCCTGAAAGGAGATTCTTCCGCTGAAGTTTCTGCCGACATCCATGTCGTAGAGTCATCTACGACCAAATCTAAATCTGGCAGTAAAAAGAAGGGGAAGAATAAAAACAAATAAAATTAAAAAGATAAAATAGATAAAAATGAATCTACTGACGAAAGACGCAAACCTCGCTATCCTTGTTTCATTTGTGACGAGGATCATTTTACCAAAGAATGCACACATCGAGCAGAGGTTTCGAAATTCGTTAAAGGTTCTCAAACGCCTGTTGTCTTGAAGAATCCTTTTCCTACTCAAGATAGTAAGATGATTTGTTCTTCCTCGAATGCCTCAGAAGAGCCCATTCTGATGATGTCTCATGTTAGGATTGCGACGCGATCGCAAGATTATGGTAGTAAAAATCATGTTGATGGTAAAGAAGCAGAATCTTCTAATTCAAACACATCAACTACACCTCCTCCTATTTCTGATCCACTACAGATCGAGAAACCCAACTCAGACTTAGTAATCAAACTGCCTGCTAAAGGTGTACTTCGTAAATCAGCTTTCAATCCACATGCGAGAGCTACTCAGAATTACAACATTGTTGAGGACTTAGCTATTTCCCCTTCCGCAATGTTGGCTTTGGAAGTGCTGTAATTATGCCCAGCACAATGTAAATTACTATTGTCTGCCATAGGAGCTGTCGATATTCAGGATTCAAACCTAATAATCTTCGATTTAGAGAACAGTACACCCTACCTACCCCATCAAATGGATTTCCAGATTCTAGTATTAGTAAAAAACAGACCATTCTTTCGGACTGTGATTGATGAAGGGGCTTCTATGTGTATTATATCGATCTAGTGTTGGAAATCACTTGGTTCTCCCACACTCAATCAGTGTGCGACAATTCTAAAGGATTTCGATGGTCGAGGGTTCCATCCTTTTGGTATTTTGCAGAATTTACCTATAGAGGTAGAAGGAAAAACCGTAAATTTAGATGTGGAAGTGGTTGATGCCCCTCTAGACTACAACCTTCTCCTGGGTCGCAGTCGGTCTTATGCTATGATTGCTGTTGTTTCGTCAATATTTTAGCTTATCAAGTTTCCACATAAAGGAAATATCATTACAATAGACCAGCTGACTTATTTCTCATCCGATCTAGCCTCTACAGAAACTATCCAGCACATCGATAAAATGACTATCCCTTACAAGGATGTCGACGTAGGTTTGATTAAAGATTTTGGTGTACTGGGAACTTTTTCCTTTCCTGCTCCTAACGTATCGCATCATATCACAAATATTCATATGATTTCATCAAATACTGTTACTTTTGATGATCCTTGGATCGTACCTTCCGATTCCGAGGTGGATTCATTCGATGGCGCGATGCCTTTGAGTCCCTTTGAAATTGCATATCAGGCTGTACAGTCCTTTTCTGATCATTCTTCAACCAAAAATGATCCAATGAATGTGATCCATGAGGAATCAATTTCTATATCTAGCTCAGCTACAACAACATTTCCTGATCTTGTTCATACTGATGAACAGATTCGTGAACTCTTGTTTGTTGATGATTTACCATGGGAAGATCTACATCACCGATCTTCGTTTTTACCTGAGCTTGATCATTTTGAAAATGATTTCTCTTCTATTTTTACTATTTATTATTTCAAAGAACCACAAAATCCATTGCAACATTCTGATTCTGAGTTAAATTTGGAAAATATCTCTCGAACGGTTCCTATTGACATTTCAGTTAAGCCAGGAATTATTAAAAACATTCATATAGGTGCTTCTTGTATGGACGATGAAATCCAAACTTATAAAGCCCTATTTCAAGAATTCTGTGACGTGTTTGCCTGGTCATATGAAGAAATGCCAAGGATCGATCCGTCAATTGTTGTCCATGAAATTAAGACTTACCTGGATGCTAAACCTGTCCGACAACGTTTACGTCAAATACATCCGAGAAAAGCTGCTGCTATCAAAGTCAGAGTTGAAAAATTACTTCGTGTAGGTTTCATTTATCCAATTCCTTTAACCGATTGGGTATCCAATATTGTTCTTGTCAAAAAAAAAAAAGGAACGATAAGAGTATGTATCGAATATAGGGATATTAATCGAGCTTGTCCTAAAGACAATTATCCAATCCCTTATATCGATCAAATTATTGATGATTGTGCCGGTAGTGAAATGTTCTCCTTTATGGATGGTTTTTCCGGTTACAATCAAATCAACATACTCCCTGCTAATCAACCTAAAATAGCTTTCATTTATCCGTGGGGAACATTTTCTTATTGCAAACTACCCTTTGGATTGAAGAATGCTGGGGAAAATTTTCAAAGGGCTATGTCTTACGCATTTCATGACATCAAGCACATTGTGCAGCCTTATCTCGATGATTTACCTTCCCATTCATTGCGTAGAGCTGATAATATCACTCATCTACGAGCTATATTTATGAGATGTAGGCATTATCGTATTCGGTTGAATCCACACAAATGTGCTTTCTGTGTAGAATCGGGTCTCTTACTGGGATTTTTCATTTAAAAAGCAGGCATTCGTGTTGATCCATCGAAGGTGGAAGCTATTGTCAATCTACCTCCTCCTTCGACTCTTCGCCAACTCCAAAGTTTGCAAGGGAAAGCAAACTTTTTACGTTGTTCCATTCCTAACTACGCCGAGTTAACAAAGGGTTTTAACAAGTTGTTAAAAAAAAACATTCCATTATTTTGGGATGAGATCGTTGATCGATCTTTTGATGCACTCAAACACGCGTTGACCCATGCACCGTTATTGCATCCTTCCAATTACAACTAGGATTATTTTTTGTACCTCGCCGCTTCTCATTCCACCATTGGGATGGTTTTAGTTCAGGAAGATGAATTCAACAATGAACATATGATTTACTATCTTAGTCGAAATCTGCATCCGACTGAGATAAAATATTCGCATGTAGAGAAATTGGCCTTGGCAGCTGTCCAAGCTGTCCAAAGATTTCGTCACTACATCTTATTACGCAAAACCAAAGTGATTTCTGACTGTAAACCCATGATGTATATCTTGACCAAACAATTTCTAGGGGGAAAGTATTCCAAATGGATAGTTATCCTGTAGGAATTTGAAAAATCCAAGGCAAAGAAGTCTTTGGTTTTTGCTGAACTAATGTGTGATTTCCCGTCTACTGATACTGAAACTGTGGCGGAGCAGCCCATTGCAGACGAATCCTTATTTCTTATCAGTACTCTTGATCCTTGGTATGGGGATATTATTATTTATCTCCAAACCCAATATTTTCGTCCTGAAATCTCATGATCTCAGCAACGGAAAATACGTTTCCAATCCTAACAATACAATATTATTGGTGATACACTCTATCGTCGTGGAGTGGATTCTGTTTTCCGATGCTATCTTACTTATGAAGAAGTTGAGAAAGTTCTGAATGACTGTCATTCTGGAGCATGTGGCAGTCATATGTCTAAGTATTCCACAACACAAAAGATATTGCGCGCTGGTTATTTATGGCTGTCCTTATTCAAAGATTGTATCTATGTAATCCGAAAATGCCACAAGTGTTATATATTTGATCTAAAATGCATGCACCACCCGCTCCTCTTCACCCTATAATTGCTGTCGGTCCTTTCACAAAGTGGGGTATTGAATTTATTACATGTAACCCTCACTCGGCCGAGGGGCATGCATATAATATCCTAGCGGTAGATTATTTTACTAAGTGGGCCGAGGTGATGCCTACATTTTCGGCAGACGTCAAGACTGCTGCAATTTTCGTGTTCAATCATATAATTGCTAGATTCAGTGTTCCTCAAGCTATCATTACGGATCATGGAAGTCATTTTTGCAATATCATGATGAATGAACTGACGGATCAACTTGGCCTGTGCCACGATAGTTCTACTCCACATTACCCGCAGGCTAATGGTCTGGTTGAAGCTATCAATAAAGTTTTAGTCACTATGATTGAATGAATCATTGGTATTCATAAGTCGAATTGGCATACCATGCTATTTTCAACACTTTGGGCATATCGGACCTCAATAAAAACATCAACCGGTTTCACTCCTTTTCAACTGGTTTACGGTTTGGAAGCTATGTTACCTATTGAATGCAAAATTCCGTCATTAAAATTAGCCATAGAATTACTCCCAGCTACTTCTGAAGAAGAGAAACGTTTTTTGTACTTAGCCCAGTTAGATGAGAATCGATGCACTGCTGCATTAGCAAACGAGACTCATGCAAAACGAATGAAAGCTCAGTATGACATAAATGTTACACCTCGCAACTTTTCAGAAGGAGACCTAGTTTTAGTATACGATCAAGAAAACGATAAGCTAGGGGCTGGAAAATTTGTACCTATGTGGCATGGTCCTTACATTTTTAAGCGAAAGCTGGCAAAAGGGGCCTATGAAATGATAGATTTTGACAGGGTCCCTTTAGATAAACCCAGAAATGGGCTTTATCTGAAGAGATATTATGCTTAAATTCTGTGTGGATATTTTTGTTAGATTAGTTTCTTTACTGTTGGTGTGTCTTAGATTAGAAAAGCGTGCCTAGTTTAGAGTGTGATCTTATCACTATTCCTGCTTATCTGGGTTTTAATCTTGATATTACAGATGTCGACGTCGCTTCAAAAATACATTGGTTTTGCTGATAGTGCTTGTCGTAGTACACGGAACATTTCTTCCGTAGCTTGGGTTATCTATTCACCCTCTGATGAGTTAGTATCCATGCATGGGGTAAGCCTTGGTCAAACAACGAATAACATTGCAGAGTATAGTGCAGTGATTGAGTTATTATCTGAGTCCATAGCGTTTGGAATTCAAAGTTTGATTGTTAGGTTGGATTCTGAACTCGTTGTATTACAGCTTAACAGAGTTTATGCCATTAAAAATCCAGTATTATTACGGTTATTTTTAAGAGTTCGTCTCTTGGAAAGTGAATTTGATTACATTGAATATCAACATATTCCAAGATATTTAAATACATTAGCAAATGCAGTTGCTTCTAGTATGATAAATAGACATTTGCAATAATCAAAATAGTAAATTACACAACATTCGATAACATGTTACACAAGATAGCCAGTAATAATGATATATCATAGCATAGAAGTGTGTTTCAAAATATACATCGTCTTCGATCATAGGTTGAAAAACACCTTATGATCAGAAAAAATGATAATACAAAAAGTCAAAAATGTCATGAGCCTACAAAATCGATCATCCTATCCCTAGTGATGATTACGATAAGAAACTACTGCTCAGGCCACCTTACACAGGAACCTCCTAAAAGGTCCTGGGACCCCAATCACATATCTCTGTAACCTAAATGGAATATCATCTATATCAGTCTCTGGAATATATAGTGTCAAGCGCTCTAGATGATGCTCCAAGCCGGTCAGGATCTCTGCTGATTGGCCCTGTGGGGCTGGTGCTGCTGCAGCTGGGTGTCTCCTCTCATAAGGTTGGAGAGCGGCTGGTCGTCATGGGCCCACGTCTGCATTTAAAATTTTGATTATTACTTTTGGACGATTAAAATACAAAAAATTTAGAACTTAGAAAATGTTGAAAATGGTTTTTACTTGAATCATCCCACTGTTCTCTTGCTGGAAGAGCCATGTCTCGGTCGTCGCGGAAGTCCATCCTGGTGTATGGAAAGTCCTCTATAACAAAAAGTTGGCGTTCCAGCCAACGAAAATATGTAGAAGTAAATCTCACAATCTCCCCACCTTCATTGTGGCGGGCCATCAAAGCAACCCAACGAACCATCCTGGGCTCTCAAGGTTGACCAACATAGACAGGAATGAGTTACGGAGCTAGTAAGGGAATCCTCTCCAAAGCAAATGTAACCACAATGGATCTGTAACCAAAGTTGTTTAACTTTCCATTTTTTTCTTTGGTCAGTTGGCCTTTCACATTGGCCAATACTACTTCGCACCAGTTGAATATGGTGCCTCGAAAGAAATCTACTGCAATCCGCATCTGGGACCCAGTAGCCACATGCAATGCTGCACTCCCCCATAGTCTAGTAACAGTGAATGCAATAACTTTGAGCTCAGGTCGGATGATAGTTTTAATATCAATCTGTTTATCCTTGGGGTCTGCTCGATCATCACAAAACTCTAGTCGAAGACTAGCGACAGACTGGCCACTTGGCCTAGTCCCAAACAGAGATATTTGTTCACCCCTCTTAGGAAAACCAGTCAAAATATATATATCCTCTGGGTCAATTTCGAGCTGGTAGCCGCCTATCACAAAAAATTGGTCCTGAGTGTCCCATTTGTTTACTAGCCATGTTAGGAGGTCTACTTGGGCCCTCATGCCCTGTATGGCCCAAAACATGTACAATCCGCATGCTCTCAATGCCTGCATTGTAGGCATATGATTCATTGTGGCGTCATCTACATCCTTGTGCTCGCGTTCTCGCCAAATAAGCATTTTGAATGTCCTACAATACACAAAGAGACATATTAGAACAAACTTGTTTGAAAAATTTTGGGCGAAAATTGAGGAATTTAAGTTTTAAACTTCATTGCACGGGGTCCGCACCCTTTTCTCACACACAATGCGTAGGTACGCACGGGTATTGTACAATAGGTGCGGACCCACGTATTGCACCTGCGAACCCCCTCAAACGATTTTTTAAACCTATTTTTCTGTAAAAATTGAAATTTAAAGCCTAAAAACAAAATGTAAACTGATGGAATGCAAGTTAAGGAGGGCATGGATTACCTGGAGCTGACGGTTTCCAATTCTGACGGACGGATTTTCCAGAATCTTCACAGGAACTTTTTTACCCAAAAGCTCTCACTTTTCACTTTGAACTCAAATGGTAAAAATGAAGGTAGAAAAGCCCTTTTTATAAGTTTTTTCGAATAAATGAATTTTTAATTTGTTTATTTTTCACTTAAAAAGGTAATTTTTGAAAACTTTTTTATTTATCTTAAACAGGTATGTGTAATGTTTCGATTTTTGTGTGTAGAAAATTGGATTTTTTGGAAAAATTGATCGTTTTTTGATGAAGAACATACTTTTATCACTTTTTTGGACTCTTTCAAAAATTTACGAAAAAACGAAACCTTGGAGTCCTCTTTTAAGCCCTTTTCAGACTCTCGAAAATTGAAAAGATTTTCGAGCACTTGATTATTCGAACTCGTTAAAGTAAATGAATGGTCGTCCCTTTAGTATAAGTTTACCCCTTTTATGGACTGAAATGGAATATTTACGAAAAAGGTATACGTTGAGTAATTACGGTCAATAGAGTTCTCTCCCGCATTATTTTATCCTTTTTCGAGCTCCAGAGACTAAATTTACGAAAAAGTACACCCACAGAGTTTTCTTAAGTTTTTCTTTTGACTCCCTAAAATTGAAAAACACCGAGTTTCTCCTATACTGGACTCGTTAAAATTTAACAGTAAAGGACCTGTTCAATTTTAAGCAGGAACAAACCACTCCTTCTTAGGGTTCTAATCTTAAACTAAGTTGGACTCATTTGAAGGATGAGCTTATAAACAATAAAATGTTATCCTCCTCAAGCTTGTAAAAAATAAAGAGGTACTTGCCAGAAATGGGTGGGGAAAAGAGAGAAAAACGAACTTGTTTGTTACATTTTGATTATTCAAAAAGCCGCTAACCACTCTTGAACACGACACTTTTGTTCACCTGGGTTGGGAAAATCCTTTGCCTAACAATTAATCAAAGCATATTGAAAGTCTTCAGCCGGTTTCTGGGTATTAGCTTTAGGTCAACTGTCACCAAGCCATCTGCAGTGTCGTTATGTGTTCAAGAGGACAATTCAAACAAACCATTCATCTGCAAAATATTTGTCTTCCATTTTGACCATCCCTGAGTCAGTCCTTGCCAATATATTTCTTCAAAAATTGATCTATGATTTCGTGTTGTGGGCTTGCCTAAGACGGATCACTTTCTATCGACGACAGCTCATTATCTAGGAAGTCGATCTAGAAATCATCAATACCTTGAAATCTGCATGCCTCAATGGCAAGTTTCGAGTCTTCGACGCCAGGTTGCATCATTGACCTTCGATCGAATGATTCCGTGACATGTTCGACTTCATCTCATTCATTCACATTTTATGGATTCTACTGAGTACTTTGAGAACCATTGACATTACTGGTGGTTACTCTCACACTTGTTAACAATTCATATCATTTACTGGTAATCAAGTGGTTTCTACCATGTTCGACTTCGACACATTCATTCACATGGATAGAATCGTACTAGTTCAAGAAGCGAAAATCAAGACCCTGGATTTAGTTTCTACCATCCAGGCTGCGAAGAATTTTGTTATTCATTTATATAGTGAACTATTCATAAACAGATGGCTGCATCCATACTGTGTCAACACATTTCTATACTGTTGATGTATTGAAAAATCATTCCTGTATCAGAACAGTTTAAGTCAGTTTTCTAGTTATTTTTGACCTGAGTATGGGAATGCCTACCTCAACGATGATATGTATACATATATATATTTTGAATTGAATGTTTTTAAAGGTTCTGATTGGAGTGTCCACAGGATGATCCTTGAAATGATAAAGTACTTCACTCTTCATACATGACAAACTCTATCTTCATATATTACAGACTTCGCACTTTAGGGGGCAATCTGTTGCACTGAAAATTGTTACCTTAACATTATGCTATCTGTATGAGCTCATTATCACTCATAATTTCCTCCTTTTCAAGTCTAAAACATCAGTTCCTCATGTCAAGCCTTAAAAATAAGAGAAAAGCTCTCAAAAGTCTCTAAAACTCTGGTATCGCACTTTCTCTTTGTCTTACCTGCAGTCCCGCACCTAATGGTCATGTCTCCTGTGTACTTGTCCACACTTTCTCTGTGTTAAGAGTGCGGACCCCTGTAAAAGATTAAAAGGGTGCAAGTAAAATAAAAAATCTCACTCTCAGTCATTTCTAGAAGCTTCTGGAAGGAATCTTGTGGTGGCAAGTCCGCTCCTTTCAGGTTCATGTATTCCATGCCTTAAGGAGCTAACCCCTTGATGTGAGGAGCTTATCCTTTTGAAGGAGGACTCTATCCTTTCATAATTGGAACTGTAACCTCCTCTTTTGCACTATAAAAAGAGGCCTTGGGCAGCCTCAAAGGGAGTTCAAGCTTTAGTGTTATTTGAGGTAAAGTGCCGTTGGAACTTAGACTCCTTTAGCTGAGATTTTATGAGGAAAGATTACATACATGTATGTATCTCGGTTGGAAGAGTGCAAGGCTTGTCGGAGTAAAGGAAATTCCTGATTCGGACCCTAGGAAGACCTGTTCAACATCAAGGCTGAAAAGGTTGTAAGGTTCTTCTACTATTTCAAATTTAATACAAATAAGTTTGTTTTTCTCAATAAGCTGTCAACTGATTGTTTATTTTATGGATTCCTTGATCACCATAATAGATATTATTTATGAGTATATGCTATGCAGGTGCTATTTGATGTTTGTTTGTTTTTTATTGCAGATTTTTCGAAGATAATTATTTTGGGTGGCTGAAGGACAACCACTACAAACAAGCGTTGGATGGAGGTAGGATCATAACACCTTTGTAGCATTTACTTATAAATCGTTATATATCTAGAGAAAGATAGATTTAATTGTCTGTTTGATGCTAGACTATCTTTTGATACTAGGGAGATCGATCTTGTCCGCAAGATTGATTTATCCAGCCAACAACCCCTTTATAATTTTTCATTAACTTTGAGCTCCATTTTTTATACCTGTCAAGATAAAAACCCTTTACCCCCTATATATCCCCCAATATATTATGCCATTTTTTCCTCAATATAAATCCCCCAATGTGAACCCACATGGTATGGTATCGCTCCCCCAATGAAGTCCCTGTCGGAAGCATCAACATCAATAGGCATAGGTTGTTTGGAGGCACGGGGTGTTTACCATACAGTAAAATTTATTTGATCCTAGCCAATTGTTTTTCCATGGTTTTGAATTCCAATTGAAGTTCTTCCATCATCATGAGGATTTCATCGTTAACATAATTTCATTTAAGAAACACCCTACCCAAGAGCATTTTTAGTTTTTAATAGAGGTCCAAGGTATGGATGCATTGATTTTGATGTCCATGACCCAATCAACAATTATTGTTATGACCTTCGAATCAAAGTGGCATTCATGCTTAGTGATGATATTTTCCTTAACTTTCCAAAAATCTTGTTGAATTTTTTGCAGGGTTTGCATGCAGAAAAGACAACCTGAGAACTAAGTTGAAGCTCATTCCTGCAAGGTATCAAGGGAACCATGACCACCAAATCCCCTTTGAGGCTAATATCTATGATTGGGCATGATAACAAGCCAGCTAAAAAAAACAAAGTGCAATGAAGATGAATAAAGAAGGTTGAACCACAGACTGGACCAGGAAACCTCTAATATTTAAACCATGAACAACCAATATTTGAAATCAATGAACCCTGTCACCATACTAAACCACAATAGTAGCTTCATGAATTGAGGTTGAGTAAGGAGACTCACATGACCAAATTTTCCACCCACCCCCCACCTTTCGAGACTAAGAGATACTAAAATAAACACCCCCTAAAGAAATCCTCTCTAAGGTTGGGTTGAGAAACCAATAAGACATTTGCTGCCAACCACCAACCTCTAAGTGAAACAAAGCCAACCACCCTTTACAAAAACTTACTGTCTTATGAGGCTGAAGGAAACCATTAGAATTTGCATCCCCAAAAGAAATTATTTTTAGGAAAAGTCACAAAACCAATAGTTCCTCCCCTTCCTACCACAAACCACCAAACATAACATAACCAAAACTGCTTGAAAGGTGTCAATGAATTAGGAACACATAGAAAATACATTCTTAACGAAGTGAAAGGGAGAGAAGGGAGAGAAAAAAACAAGAAAAAGACAAAACTAAGAGAATGGATGCAAGTTGGGGGGCATGGTCCCTCACTCAAACCACTCTTAATAAAATTCCAACTACGCCAGTAAGCCAACTTAAAAATACAAAGCCCAATTATCAAAGCAAAAAAAACTAAGAGTGAAGGGTTCAAAGGATTCAACTTTAGTGTATGGAAGTTATTAATATGAGGAGTCACCACCAATATGAAACAAAGTGGATTGCCTTTATGAAATTTTCTAAATCCTATCACCATTGTTATGGATCTCTTGTTGCATGCAAGAGGTTCCCAATCCAAACTAAGAGCCTTTAAATTGGTCTATGGGTGTACCATCATTTCCTTACATGTAGCATTTATTACTGAGGGTGGAAGGAATGTCCCCCTCGGCTAGTGCTTGAGGTGACTACAACTATGCCACCCTCACCTCCCTTCTCTGTCCTAATCACGGCATTCGTGATAGAATATATTTATAATTGTTAAAATTAATCAAAATAATTTTTTATTGATATAAGACAATTCTTTAGATGTTATATTGGTATTTCATAAATATAAACAAAATTATCTAAAATTTTTTAGAGGTTTTATTGATAATTAATAAATAATAACAAAATAAAAATAAAAATAAAAGTACATTATTGCTAAGAAAATCAATAATTGATTCATCAATGGATTTGGTCTTGCCTAGATCATTATAATAGCCCTCAAACATCTCCCTAATTGGATCCAAGTAATGGATTGATTGATCATGCTAGCATTGTTTGAAATCTCCCTTGATCATTGTTTTATTAAAAAAATTTCATTGAGTTCAACAACATGAAGACCATGTTTCCCTCCTTGGATTGAAAAAATGTTGGACGATATTAATGAGATCCACTTGGCCTTCAAGACAATAGAGTCAATTTTCATGACAATGATCAAGAGTGATTTGTTTGTGCTTCTCATTTGAATTTATATCAATTTCTTGGACAAAACTATGACCCCAAGGATAGATATGTCATTCCTTTTCATCTTTGAATAGGCATTAAATAACACTTTCTCCCTCATCAAGGACTCATTAATTTTGTTGTCCGCAAGGTTTCACATGCATAGAATAAGTGTATATCTAATACATTCATGGTCACCTTCTTAATTAAATATGTTTGAGTGCCTAATCAAATTTCATTTTGAAGGTAAAAGTCCAATCCCTACATTTTTTCACAAGCTCTGACATTTTGGTTGTTTCATAGGTGGAGAAAATAACATCTAACAATATGGGATTAGGTATAATGCTCTCCTCAAAGGTTATGTAACGTGTGATGATTTATAATGTAGAGATTAAGTTCCATACAAATCTTGTTTGAATATAATTTTAGATGTAACATTATTGTTTTAGATAAAGTGTCTCTTTTACATGTCTACATTTAATTTGTCATTGTTATAATAATGACCTAGGTTCAAATTTTGTTTGAGATAAGTTTGGGTGTTATCATGATAATAAAAAGTTGGTGTTCATAGCTTCCTATGGTTTAAAAAATAATTTATTTGTATGTGTTGATCTAGGACACCTAGTGAATATATATTCTTTCAGACTCCAACATTCTTGCGGTAGTGTATTTGGCGCAAAAATGTACGAAATACACTTTTCTTAGTAGGCAGGTTGCTTACCTACATAAGAGTCGCATGCCAAAATGGTTTGTTAAATGTTAGTGGAACAAGTTCAACATGTAATAATCTAGGTTAGAAAGGAAACATAGCATACTACATAAACAATAAAAAAAAAAAAAAACAACATGCACAAGATACACACTCGATAGAGAAAACACACTAATAACTCAAAATGGAGAGCTTCTCCCTTTATTAGGTGTTGGTGGTAATAGAAGATAGAATGTTAAATATCTTGTAGTGGATCCCTTGAGCTATGGAGCTTCGATATCCAAGACAAGGAGGTCTCTTCCCCTCAAGTTTTAAACAAACCTCTCTTCCCTCTCAAAGGATGGTAGATCGACGAACATGTGGTGAACTCCTCTCTCTTGGACTGAGATGATGGGTGGCCAACAACTGCGTCCTTCCAATCCTTCTAGTGCTGGACAACATAAGTTGGTTTTCTATGGAGAAATTTGGCCAGCATAACAATGTGTCTCCTATTCTTCTTCCAAAGGCTGGCTTTTATAGACCACTTTCAAATTTTCCCTTCTTCTCTTGGCCCAAGATGGATGGTGACATAAGAGTGCATGTATGATTCCTTTGTGTGTCGCATTAAGGCCTCAAGGTGGCTCAAAGGCGACTGTACTTGTTTAGGTTGAGTGGGAATATTTTTAATCAAGTGTGCCAAGTGGTCCCAGATGTTGACATTTCTTCATCCCTAGGACTGCGCGGCTATCAAAGGGATAGCTGCGTTATGCGTGACTATCGAAGAAAAAGCCGCACTGTGCGAAAAAAGCCTTTGTTTCCTGTGGGCTGTCCATAAATTTTTCCTTTGACCTTAGTAAGAATTAATTTTTTTTGGCTCTTCCTAAAGTATTTCTTCTCTGGAAACCTTTATCTATACCTTTTGCTTGACATTTTTAATGTATTTTTCCTGTACGATTTTCCAGTGTTAACGATTGGCCCCTAATGTATGAGGTCTAGGAAGAAATGTATAGTATAAATACATTATGGTTTATTTTCTGTGTGATCCTTTTGAGAGAGAGAGAGAGAGTAACTTGCTTTGGAACTGAGTTGAAAGACTTCTTGTCTTGAGTAAAAAATATACCATGCTCTGTTGGAAACCTGCAAGAGATAAAATGAATAAAATATTTCTACGAGGCAGGCATGTCCCATGCTCGTGATGTTTTGACTAGTTAAGCTTATCTGACAGATAGTGGTTTTTTTTATGCCACTTTTGGTAGTGGTCTGCTGTTGGTTGATGATGACGGTTGTTGACACCCTCGGGGGAATTTTTTTTTGAGAGAAGGTTGAATGTGGTGCCCACATGCATAATATTTGTATGGCATGTTTGTTTAGAACAAGTGCTCATTTTATGCATGGTTATTGACTGTTAGGTACCTTCCCGTGTAAGCATTGTTGAAAGAGATGCTTATCAAGTCATCGGTCTTTGACAAATTCTGACAAAGTGCAACGGTTATGAAGTACGATACGATCTTGACATGAAATCTTATCTTTAAGTCGAATGTTAAGAGGATCTATGAAATCAATGGGCAATGACGATTCCCATAGTGCCACTTGGGGATGCCCTTATTGAGGTGAGGAGTAATCCACTGTACCACCTCCTTCATGGAAAATGTTTGTTGTAGTCAACAAGAAGGAAGTATCAACTGACCGAAGTGAGTATTGATGCAAGGGACCATGGTTTCTGATGTAGCAGGGCGTGGTACGACGGGTTAACTAGGCATGATGACTAGAAATGGTTATAATTGATCATGGTAGTTAAGTGGCCCGGGGTCGAAGCTGTAAATGTGAGTGGCGAAAGTCATAACAATTTCTGGTGATGAAATCCCTGGGGTTGGTAGGACATCCAGGGTGGGTGTACGGTTGCTATGAGTGTCATGGTTGGGTGCGGTAATAGAATGCGTAGCTCTGACCAAGGGTTATTAGGGACTGCTACCATGTGAGAAATGTAAATGTATGGGTGGGAGTGCTCTCCTAAAAAATATTTGTACACTTTCCAAAATAATATAAAATGGGTTTGAATGTACAAGCACGGAGACAGGTGCCCCTATAAACATGAAATAATCCTTCACCATGGTGTGAGGAGTGTGTTTTTCTGAGGGTGGGGGCCCAATTGGTTGGTATCGGTGCGAGGGTGATGAAGTGGATGAAAAATGTCATAGATGGGTTATGCTGATGGGGGTGTGATAGGCCAAATATGAGACGCAATGGTGCATTTTTCTAATTTTCTTGTGAGAATGGTAGTCCGGGAAAGGGGTTTTAACATGACATGGATAAAACTTGAATTGATGTATGATGGATGAATGAACATGAAGTGCTTCCCGGGCTTGGGGTTTTATGGCCATGGCTCCAAACCTTTGGTGTATGGTCTACGTGAGTGATGGACGCTATGGAGGGTAAGGCCCTACCAACCTGTAAGGGTGTTTATCATGTACAAGGTGGGGTGATGATAAACATGGTCAGGTGAATAAAACCTATGGTCTATTTCTTTGAAGAAATGATGTTATGATATGCAAAGCTTCTTTGGGGAGCCTATCATGTTGGGAGTAGAATGATACCTTCTCTTGTACCTTTGTTGGCTGGGACATATGGTGATTTGGAATGTTTGTAATAGCTGCAACAAATACCCCAAGTAAAAAGCATATTTTTCATAGAAACATATTTGAAATAATTTGAATGTAAAAAAATAAGAGAGGGCATACCTATTGTGCCTAAAAATGAATTTTTATGAGGCGTGGATTTATGGGGCTTGGTTTGAACATGATGAAGTGCTGATCATTGTGTTTCTCGTGGTTTTGTGATTGGGTACTCCGAGCTCTAGTTATGGTCTGTCGAATAATGAGAAAAGGGTGATATATGGGCCAATATGGTTCATTTCAACTCATTTGTTTCTTTTGAGAGTCTAAGGTCATAGCTGAGCTCCTGTTCCTAACCTTCTCTTGCCATTGCGGTCATCTTGAGTACCCGAGATTCGTGGTGTCAGTGTTAGATAGGATCTTAAATGTCTCACTTTTATTTTTTGTCATTTTCTTGAATGGGGGGTCTATACAAATATGAAATTATACGGATTCTATATCCATTTTTGGGTCAGGTCGTGCAGACGATCAACGATGACCCACGCGGTCCTCGTGAAAAAATTAATTTTTGCGCAAGACCCTCGGGGTTGGGAAAAATTATGTGCGATGGACTGCACGTTTGTATTTGATACAGGGGCGCGGTCATTGTGCCTAATTTTTTCACAAGTGCGGGGAAGTCAATTTTTTGAAAAAAAAAAACCCTGATGCTCGGGGGATCCTGGTTCAGCATGGTTTACTAAAGTTATTAGGGAACAATCTACTGAGATCCCAGGATGGGTTACTGCGATACCTAGTCTGATGCTGGAACATGAGATGATGCGTTATGGTCTTGCGTCGCAGAGATGTCGTGATCCAGCTGGAGACCGACGTCTATTTTGTGACTGGTTTGCTGCCTCAGGGGGAGGCCATTCCCTATCTAATCCCTCCTGGGGGAGTGAACATCCATTGCTAGGCTGAGGATGAGGAGCATTGTGTTCCTGATGCAATCACCCGGGGATGTATCTGTATGAGCTCTATGATAGACATGGCTGAGAGAGTTGCCTTAGCGATGATAGTTTTCCTATCAAGGTCGACGACGCCCCATCGAGTGTCGAGTCCGCATATTACGGTTTGCGTCAACTTCATGCCAGTCACATTTTTGAATGGGCTCGGTATGTTTACCAGGGCATGGTTATTGAATTAGGCAAGGCCCACAGGGGCGCTATTAAGGCCTTTTCTTATGTGAGAATCCTTTGTAGCATCATGTACGATAGGGTTGTGATGATTCAACCTTTTGTGGCAGTGCCCCTGGGTCCTCTGAGGGATGCTAGGATGCGTCAGTGGGCACCTTTGATGCCCCGTGGTGGTGGACGAAAGGTGGGTTGCTACTAGGACGCGATGGTTGAGGCGTGGTTTGAGTCGAACTCGCAGATGTTTCTTGACTTCTCGTATTCAGGGATGGACTACCGGGGGGATCTAGATATGGGCCTTCCTGTAGGCTATGTATGGGGTCAAATAGGTATGAATTTTGATGTTTTCTGAATTTTGAGGATTTTTATTGTGTATATATTTTTATGTCTTTTATGGTGACACTAATACAACAGGGCTTCCTACCACTTGTTTGGTGGGTCACCAGCCTAGGAGGAGGGTTCCGCTTAGGACTGGGCAGGCCCCGGTTGGGGGACAGGGTGGTGCAGGAGGCCCCTCAGGAGAGGGTAGCAGCGTTGCAGTTGTCAGTGGGGATGCTACTCTTCTTGCCCATGCTAAGTCAACCGAGGCATGGGTGGTGGTGATTTTGGATTTTTTGGCTGCTGCCGACACTAGAGTGCTGGTAGGAGAGGTTCAGGTTGAGGCTGTTGATGCCTGTGCTACCAGTATGACCAATTCATGGAGTTGGTTGGATATGTTGACCCGAGGCATGCCAACCAGGGGTTTTTTCGATGATCTGGATGACGTCTGGTTGGAGACGGTGATGGCTCGAGAGAGGGTGTATCACTCGAATTTACGCATGATGACATTTGTGGTTGTGGTTGCTGCACCTATACTGGCACCAGGTGATTTCGTTGGTCCAGAGGACCCACCAGGCGAGGCTCAACCCTAGATATTTTATATGGTTTAGGGAAAGCACCCATTATGAGGATGCTTCCCTGTTTTGATGACATGTATATTTTTTATTGACATGATGGTCAGTGACCTGTTTTGTATACTAGGACTCATATATTTTTTGATGTATATATGCGAGATGTATATTTTTGCGGCTCTTATGATGTGTCTATGTTTATTATTTGGTTTATGTTTACATGTGTTTGTCATGGATGTCATGTACCTATGATGGATATTTATGCTTTATGCCCTTGATTTTTATGGATGATGGTTTATAAGAGATGCATTCCTGTCTAGGATATGGTTAGCTATGCAATCCACTGCCTAATTTTGATCTCTTGGTATATGTGTAAAAGTAATGTGATCAAAGTTGCAACTCAACCATCGTGCATGAAAGTATTTCCTAAATAGGTGTGAATCTCGTACTTCAAAAGTTTGGTTTAACTACGATACCACTAGCTAGGAATCAAGAAAGACATGTAGATGGTGAATACCCTGGTTGGAGGCATCAATCAACAACCTGATGACTGCATCATACTCTGCTTGATCATTGGTAGCTGATCCGATACATACTCTGTTGGTGAGGAACGATGACTGGTCAGGAGAGGATATGGCCCAGGTGGCTGCTGCTAGATTTTGTGACCATCGAGAGGCTCCATCAGTGAATCTAAAATAGTGGATGGGGGGATGATCCATCTGTGACACAAGAGAATTTTTTAGAACAAGTCCAGGATGATTGTGATCATCTCAAAAATTTATGTTACATTCATCTTATCTCTAAGGTTGATACTTCCTGCCCTATGGGTGAAATTTTTTGAGGTAGAGCCTATTGACAAGATTAGTTAGGCATGTACCGTTAGGCTCGGACATGATGTATGCTCCTTTGAGGATGAAATTTTTTATAAAGTAAGGACCCTTCCATAATGTTTCAAACTTCCCATGTTCTAAGACTTCTTTTCCGACGTTGTAGCGGAGGACTAGCTTCCCCTTTTAAAATGAGGGAGGGGTGATGTTGTGATCGAATGATGCTTTTACCCTTTTCTTTCAAGCCTCATTATGTTGGAGAGATTATCGTTGACTTTCGTCGACGAGCTCTATTGTACCAACCATTGCTCTAAAGGCTCGGGATCATTGAGGAGTTCGATAATTGCGTGTAAGTTGGTGATTTCGCGTTCAATGGGAATCACAACCTCCACTCCATATTCCAATTTGAAAGGTGTGAATCCTGTTGAATATTTAACCGCTGTGCAATATGCCCATAAGGATGAAAATACCATATTTTTCCAGTTGGTTTTATGGTTGTTGACCATATGCTGTAACATTGTTTTGAGTACTTTGTTGACAACGTCTACCTAACCATTGGACTAGGGGTAGTATGGTGACACAAACTCGTGCATAAATCCTAGATGATGGGATAGCTCCTAGAATATGTCATTTTAAAATTGCTTTCCATGGTCAGAGACTAACTCATTAGGCACACCGAATCATGTGACGACATGGTTGAAGAGAAACCGAGCTACGATTTCTACTGTGTTATCATATGTAGGCATGGCTTCTGCCCACTTGGTGAAATAGTTGATAGCTACAATAATGTATTTGTGGTTTCCAGATGATGTAGGGTTTCAAGTCATAAAGTTGATTCCCAATTTACAAAAGGGACCTACTATAATGACCGGTTTCATAGGAGCAGGAGGTGCTCTTGCCTTGTGGGTGAAGCGTTGGCATTGCTCGCACCTTTTGACTGATTGAATGCAATCGTGGAATAAGGTGGGCCAAAAATAACCAGCCCGCAAGATTTTTTGGGCAGTTGCCATCCCTAAGAGGTGGCCACCACAAACCTCACTATGGTAATAATTTAGGGATTGCTCAGCTTGGTCGTGTGTGAAGCATTGAAGTAAAATAGTGTCAATGCCTCTTCGATAAAGGATGTCCCCCATGAGAAGGTACTAAGGGTCTCATGGCGTATGCGCCTTCGGTCATCACTGGTGAGCTGTGGTTTAAACTTTTGGGTTCGCAATAATAGGAGGATGTCATCGTACCAAGGGTCATCGGTCATCACTAAGAATAGATGTTCATCTGTAAGCGAGTTGTTAACTGGGGATCCTTGAGTCAGACTTAGAAGGTCAGTGATGAAATCAGCTAGGATTAATGCCTTTTTTCTCTTGGGGGAGCTGAAATGCAGGTCAAATTGCTGCATTATGACTACCCATCAGGTGTAATTATGATTAATCATACGACAAGTTAGCAGATATCGCATGGGTTTTATAGTTGCTATGACTGTTGTAGTCCTTAGGATGATGTAATGCCGAAGTTTTTTCAATGTGTGTACTAGGGCTAGGGTATTTTTTTTCTTTCGGTTCATATTTTAAAGTAGGGCCAGATAGGTTCTTGCTGATGTAATAGATTACACACTCTTTATTTTTTGGTCCGTCTTGGACTAACACCCCAACTTTGGTTGTGTTTTATCCTGACAGATATAAGGTGTAGTCTTTATCATAATTGGGTGGGCTGATAAAAGAGGCTGAAGAAAATTTGTCTTTCCGTGCCTCAAATGACTTTTGAGCCTGATCATCCCATTTGAACGGAATGTCCTGATGGAGTAGGCATAGGAACCTTGCATGCAAGTGGCATAGTCAGGGAAAAAGCGTCGTAAGAAGTTGTATTTCCCCTGCAGGCTTTGAAGTTGCTTAAGAGTTTTATGTGGTGGTACTTATTTTATTTCCTGGACCTTGAGGGGGTCAACTCTGATCCCTTATTGGGATATGATGAATCCTAATAGTTTGTCTGCATTAACGCAGAAGACACACTTGAGGGGGTTCAAGTATAGGTTTTAGTCTTGGCATTGTTGGAATACCAACCATAAGTCCTCTAGATGGTCAACTTGTTTTTTGGATCAGACTGTGAGGTCATCCAAGTAAGCTAAGATGAGGTGAGCTAGATCATGAAAGATATAATTCATGGCCTACTAGAAGGTGGCTCCAACATTTTTAAGATCGAAAGGAATAACTTGATATGTGAACGTGCCCCAGGGGGTAGTGAAAGTCGTCTTGAACCGATCCATATGTCAGATTTGACTTTGATTGTACCCTAAGAATCTTTCCACAAAGGAAAATGCCTCATGACTGATGCAAACATTAATGACTTGGTCGATGAAAGGGGCAGGGTAGCTTCCTTGGGACAAGCTTTATTTAAATCTCGAAAATCGGTGTAGACTCGGATGGTGCCCTATTTTTTCATGATGGGTACGGGGTTGGAAACCCATGATGTGTAGGCGATTGGGTAGATGAATTCGAATTTGTGGAGCTTTTAAATCTCTTGTTTGATTTCTTCTACTTTGGATGGGTGTAATTGATGTTGTTTTTGGCAGACTGGTGATACGTCAGGCTAGGTGTCAATGTGGTGTTCTACGATGGTGGGGCTTAGCCTTAGAATTTCCTAATAATCCCATGCGAATATATCCCTGTACTCTTGTAATAAGTCTATATAAGTGAGTACCTCCTCTAGGAAGCATGTTGCCCCTAGTGATATTTCTTCGGTTTTGCCTGGTTTTCTTGAGATATTCACCTTAATGGTTGGCGAGATGTTCAACATATTCCCTTCTTCAAACGCATCAGGCATTGGGATAGGGTTTTTGAGCCAATATACCTTCCTATATGGAAGGAATTATTTGGATTCAAAGATGTATATATCCTGGGTTTTTGGGTTGCTAGGCACAAATTTTTTTTCTAGAAGAAAAAACGAGCGGTGATGCGTTGAGTCCCACGAAAAATCTGGTTCCGTCATGGACTCTAGAATATATTCAACAAAGTGAAACAATATGTCTATGGGTGAATTGGTTTGTGCAAGGCCGTGAGGAATTGGTTCAGGCCTAACAACGCTAGTTGATAGACATGAATATGATTTTATGGTTGATTTCATGGAACCAGACGAGGTTGACAGAGTGCAAAAGGGTTGGGTTTTCATTGTCAAAGGTACTACTATTGTTTTGGTAGTTGCAGTGGTCTCGACACCAATGAAATATGAGTAGACAACATGAAGCATGGTTACCATGCATGATGATCCAGGTGGATATCGGTGGCCACCCACCTATTCTATTTGGACCCGCACCATCAATTCTTTGATTCCGTTTGGGAATCGTTTGTCCGGTGAATATGATTCCATTTTGGAATCAATATTCGCGACAAAATTTGTATTCCTCAAATATCATACGCGTCAAATGGAGATCGTATGCCAAAGTTACGTCCCCAGGAAGTTGAAACACCAATTTACCCAAACGGGCCCCATAGTTTTGGCGCTTCATCTCCTAGGGTTATGTTTTTGGACGTTTAGAGTTCTCCATTGTTTCTCCATAATAAATAGGTCCTCGAGCCTCATTGTAACACATTTCAGAGGTCCGTATCCGCTACATCTCTTCTCAGAGATACGCTACCAGCACCCTAGCTATTTTAATTTCCATTATGTATGTAAGCATATTTCAGTCATTTGTTTTAAATAAAATGAAGTATTGTTTCCGCTACATCTCTGTGTTTATGTCTATTTCTGTATTTTATTGCATTCTTGCATAAATCCGGATCAGTGGTATCATAGCAGTATGCTCTTTCTTTGTTTTTCTTTGCATGTCCCCAACGCGGTCAGGGTATAAGGAGTTAGCTCTCGATCTGGTTGAACCCTTGCAAGATCATCCTCGCAAACCCCGACGACCTCCCATGGCGGAAGAAAAGAAATACGAGGGAGTAGGAGATCCTATCAAAATATTACTTGAAAAGGCCCTCGAGAAACAATGAAACGCGATGATGGATAACTTTGATCAGATCCTTCAACGACTGCCGACCTAAGCCACATCTGTATCCAACAGCCACTTTGGAGGTGCCACTCCCTTCAAGGTACATGTAAAATTTGACATTCCTACATTTGAAGTCCAAATAGATGCAGATGCTATAGATAGATGGTTAAATTTGTTGGAAGGGTATTTCTCGGTCCATGATTTCTCCGACCGAGAAAATATTATTTTTGCACTCCTCAAAGCTGCCCCCCATGTCAAAGACTGGTGGGAAACCTATCATGAGCAAGAGGACAAAGGGGAACCCTCTCTGTTATCAGCCACACCCGCTTGGAATTTGTTCCGAGACGAAATAAAGGAACAATATTACCCCGTGGAGAGCTATGAGGACAAATACATCCAATGGACCACGCTGCGCCAACAAAGGGATCAAGATGTGCATGAATTGACGAATCTGTTCCATACCTTGCACATAAAGTTAGGTATCAAACATTCAGAGAGACATTTGGTGCTCAAGTACCACGACTATCTGCACAAACACATTAAGGAGGAAATGGAGTTCCTCGACATTACATCGCTTGGCACGGCATATCGCTATGTCGCCAAAATCGAGCATAAATTAGAAGTGAGACTTTTGTTAGCTCCCTAATTTGATCTTATTTTTACCATTTTCCCCTTCCTAAATCATAACCATTTACCTCTGTTTCACCCTTTTATGCACCCTCATCTTGTACCAGTCCAAGCACGGTGACACATTTCGTATAAACCTTTATTCTTCATGTTTTAATTCAATTTAGCATTAATTAAATATTTATTACATGATTTCTTACTTTTAAATCACTTTTGTAACTTATAGATATCTACAAAGGTTATTTTATGGTTAGAGTGCTTATCGTGACTGCTGATCTTAGTGCAGGACCAGATCTTGCACCATTGCCAGCACAACAGATCTTCACGACATATCCGACCTCCTCGATCACCGCCTCGTCTTGAGCCACTTCAGCCACGACAACGAATGATTCAATAGCAACCGAGACTAATTCGTGAAAGGTGAAAGCTCGTTAGCTACAGCCATTTTTGCAAAACTGTCTTATCCTGAAGGCCGAAACTAAATTCTCCATTTTGTTATGAATTAGTTGAACGATCTGTTTTTGCCTTTGGCCAACAGATCTATATAATGTAAAGTGTAAATAGGACCTAGGAGGAGAAGTTTGGAGCAAAGTTTTTAGAGCGAAGTTGATAGGCGGTAACCAATCATTTTGTTATCGCCCAAATCTAGGCTGGACATTGTATCAATGCATGTATTCGCCTCAATGAATTAATAAAATGTTTTTCCGCCTCATGTTTTAGACATTATGTTTCTGTTTTTAAGCTGATGAATTAACTGGTTTACTGAGCAGTGTTTTAAATTAAAAAGGGAAACACGCTGGTTGGCTAGGGTCCAGCCAACCCAGCAAGTTTACCCTATTTTATGTTTCCTGTAATGTGTGTTTATATTATTAAAGTGTGATTTAACTTTCAGCACATGTATTCCTGCCTTATTGAGAATAGATCCATCGTGTGAAGTAGTTACATTTTATTTCCCTGCAATTTACTTTCCTGCACTTGATTTCAAATTGGCTTTCATGTGCCTGGTACAAGTAGGAGAAACAAACCTGCACTAGTGCATGTTGGTGTGATATTTCCTTTTCCTGCAATTCTGTTTATTTGTTTTTCCACCGCCTGGTACAAGCAGGAGAAATGAACTTGCACCAGTGCACGTTGGTGTGATGCAACAAGTTTTCTTAATTTACTTTCTGCGATTTTCTTTCTTTCTTTAAATGCTTATGATAGGATAAATGATTGTTTCTTTAATTCTGCATTTTTTTAAGATCATAAACATTCACTTTATGTGTGCAATTTGATTCGATAGTAAACTAGCACTTGCAATAATTGAACACTTGTTTTAAGGATTAAAAGCTAAGTGCAGGAAGCTCTGATCCGGTACAAGAACCAGTTTCTCGCCACAAGATATGAGTGCTCTGAACCTTGAAAATTTCGAGCCCTTGCATGAAGTAAAAAGCCTTCAGTAAAGACACTATTTATACCTTCTACATAAAATCTCTGATCCTGCACTAGTGCAAGAAAAATTAATGCAAGAAGGAAATCTCTAAGGAAGCAGGTTTAAGGGCCCATCTAACGATACTGCTAAAGTGTCTCTGCTAAGGGAAAACACACACTCAGTGGATTAAACAACCATTAGTGGGAGTGATTTCCTTTTATCTTTAATTCTCTCTTGCAAATGCATACTTTCTCGTTCTAGTCTTAGAGTATTTTTTATGGTTCAAGTTGCCTTCTTCTCTTTTGATTTGATTCTGCAATCTTTCCTTTAAAGAAAGTAGGGATTTACATTAGAAATATTCATACAATCTCTGGAATTTCCTGTGCTTCGTCTCTAAGTTTACGAAACCCCCGAGTTGACAAATTAAGTGTTGAGGAGTTTGCTTATGTGTAATTCCCGCACCCAACAACTTTGGATCTGCAAATTTGAATCCAGGGAAAGGTGCCCCCGAGCCAAAGAACAAGGGGCAAGTCCAAAGTGGTACGACTCATAAAAACACCACAAATCCAAAGAAGGACACGAGGAAGTGGTGTGAATTTCATAACAGCCCCACTCACAACACAAACGAGTGTCGGGCCAAACAGTCATTGGTGGCCGAACTAAAGGCACCTGAATCAGATGCATTTTTTGATCCCGAGTTAGAACTAGACAAAGGAAATGACAAAGGGAATCATATAATTGATGCAGATCCCAGTGCAATTATTGCCACTGCCAATATCCAGAGGGAGGATCCCGAAGATCTAGAGGAGGTGGAGTGCCTCTTCCATTCGCAGATGTGGGTGAAGGGTTCTCCTCTACAATTTCTTGTCAATAGCGGAAGCCAAAAGAACTTCATTTCAACAGAGGTTGTGAAGTGGCTCAGCCTACCGACCATAGCACAGCCGCATCCATATACCATCGGGTGGCTCCACCCAGGGAGAGATCTCCGCATCTGCCAGTAGTACCACCTTTCGTACAATATCAAGCCATTTACGAATGAGGTATTGTGTGATGTTGCTCCTCTTGATGTAGTTGATGTATTATTGGGGCAACCATACTTTAGAAGGTGACATGTTGTGCACGAGTCTAGGCCTCGTGCTGTTGTTATTACTTTGGGAAATAACTTGTACAGGATACCAGAGGTAGTACCACCTCCTGTCATCTCTTTGACTACTGAAAAACAACGCAGTAAGATTGTTTCCCAAACCAGGAAATTTATTTTGCTTACAACTCGCTTACAGATAAAGAAGAATATTGTGGCCACAACCTTGAAACAGGGCTCCCCCTACACGGCTGTAGCAGATGGACAAAGTCATGGAGGAATACAAGGAAATTTTCTCGTCACTCACAGAGGTTCCTCTACACTGTCAGGACAAACACTCCATTGATCTGACCTCTGACGCACTGCTGCCTGATGTTGCCATACCTCATGCAACTGCATAGAAAAAATCCACACATGTACTGTTTGAGGCTGATAAAGAAACCAAATTTACTAATTTCATCCAGCATGTCTGTTCGCAGGTCCATGACATCTTCGAAAACAGAACGCGCCTCATCTCATGGAGGATCTCAAGGCAATGGGAACCATTTCTTCTTAAGGAGGGAGGAATGATCTAGGTGGATATCGGTGGCCACCCACCTATTCCATTTAGACCTGCACCATAAATTCTTGCAGCTTTTCACATTTAGCACAACTTACTATTTTTAGCAGGTTTTCAGCTCTTGCATTCCCGGAGCCGTTTTGGGGCCTTAATGATCTAGGTGGACATTGGTGGCCACCCACCTATTCCATTTGAACCCCCACCATTAGTTCTTTCAATTTTTAAGTTGCATCACAACTTACTATTTTTTGTAGTTTTTCAGGTCTTGAACTTCCAGAACCGTTTTGAGGCCCTAAACGATGTTTTATGATGTTTTTTGGGCATCGTTTGTTTGACGAATAGGATTCCATTTCAAAATCAATATTCAAGACAATAGTTGTAGTCCCTGGATAGATCTTTCTAACGATGTATCATACACGTCAAACGGAGATCATATGCTGTAGTTACGTCCCCAGGAAGTTGAAACACCAATTTACCCAAACGAGGCCCACAATTTTGGTGCTTCATCTCCTAGGGTTAGGTTTTTGGATGTTTAGAGTTCTCCATTGTTTCTCCATAATAAATAGGCCCTTGAGCCTCATTATAACACAATTCAGAGGTCTGTAGCTGCTACATCTCTTCTCAGAGATACGCTACCAACACCCTCGCTATATTTATTTCCATTATGTCTGTAAGCATATTTCAGTCATTTGTTTTAAATAAAATGAAGTATTTTTTTCGCTGCATCTATGTGTTTATGTCTATTTATGTATTTTATTTCGTTCCTGCATAAATTTGGATCACATGGTGAGATGAATCGTATATGGTGTCATGTGTCATCAGTGTTATATGGTGGAATAATTTCAATTATGGTTGTTTGTTTGAGAGAAAATTCATGCTCTTTTGGGGGTGTACTAAGGATACGCACACCTTCCCTTACTTGGAAGTTGTGTTGAATGGAGAGGTGCCTAAATGTTTTCATCATGGGGAACATCTATGTTTTATGGTTATGGCTTGTGCAAATGGTGCATGGGATAAAGGTGCCTATCGAGTAGATGGTGTGAGAACTAACACTACTCTCCACGTCGGATGTGGATGCTTGGAGATGGTTGGGTACTGGTGCATTTTTACGCTTCTGCCACCTTCGAGTCTTTGGTCTCGGGTGGTGTGGCTCATTTTGGGAGTCCAGGCTCAATGCTTCTCTTTTTGCTCGTAACATTGGGAGGTATTCACAATTCATAGTGTGGTGAGAAATTGCGAGCATATCCTGCAACAACAGCGTGTGATCTTCTCTTGATTAGAGAGATGGATATGCGGCATGGTTGTGACCATGCGAAGATTTACGGTGAGTTTCTTGAGTTCCAGACATTGATTGACCATGTGGTCCTTTCTATCGCATAAAACACATTTTTTTCTTGGCTGGTTTCGTGCCCAGCTAAGACAATTGGTCACCTTAGCTTTCCTAGGGTTTTGGTGACGATGGGGGGAAGGCCTCATTGTGCCTAGCTGCCTAGGTTCAAAACTGGTTGCATCCAGATATTTGGTGACCAATGAGCATATGACATATAACATAGGTCTAAATTGGGGAATGTAAGTACAATGTTGAGCGTGATGGTTGTCTTGGAAAATAAGACAAGATTGTTTCTCTTTGGTTTTCCACTTCCTTTGGACTATCGGAGTAATTTGGTACCATTTGTGAAATGATCGTAAATTTGGGCATTGAACGATCAAATGATCGCTTGCGTCGCACAATGTGCAGGCTAGGATTAGTCACGGAGGGTGGTTGGGGGCGATAATTTTCCCCCTTGTTGGCCGTTTTTCTTCCAATATGAAGAGGATGGACCTAGTTGCCTCATTATCTTGGGTTTTCGAAATTTCCACTGAGTCTGAATTTGATCTGTCTTTGGTAGCGAGACGGGTTATGGCCTGGTGTAAAAAATTTAACGACGAACGGAAGCGAGGGATGTAGGGACAACGATGAACCGGGTGGTTATTTGAACACACTCGGCATGAATATTGGACTACTCGTAGGCCGTCATAGTACACCGGGTTGACCGAGTGCCATTTTTGAAATAACTATAGAGTTGCACAATCAATGATGAAGTGATCTCTTTCATCATAGAGTGCGCAGAGCTGAATTGGAGCTTGAGGATGATTACGGGGAATAGGTGGTCGTTCAGGTGACCATATCTCCTCTGACACATAAAATATCACCCTGCTGGCTTCCATCCTTTGAGTTGTAGTGTTGTTTGTGGATTTAGTGTCTGAGTAAGCTAAGTCGGGGTTTTTAGCGACGAAGCATCGCATGAAATCCAACATAGACCAGAAGCGCTAGATATGGGGACAACAATACACGTGGTGGTTGCTTCGACAAATCTGACATGTATGTTGTCTATGCCGTACTAAGTTTCTTTGG
The DNA here is from genome assembly GCA_034641835.2 of Pinus albicaulis. Classification (NCBI taxonomy): domain Eukaryota; kingdom Viridiplantae; phylum Streptophyta; class Pinopsida; order Pinales; family Pinaceae; genus Pinus; species Pinus albicaulis. The sequence continues at coordinate 238,772,211 of CM076579.1, read as the reverse complement.
GCAACTTGTGGGATTTGATACCAATGGTTGAACGCCATTAACTCAGGGCGCTGTGTGATTAAGTGATAAAGCTTCTCACATAGTACGCAAACTGGGACATGCGGTATGGCCTCTGTTTTCCGTCTCTGGGTCATTGGGGTGACTATATATGAGCAGGATGTAGGTTCCTCTCGTACGTACAGTATGTTTTTTGGTTCACCCTTGTCCATTTTCATGGGTGGTGTTGAGGGGTCCACATGGTAATATTGTTCTAGGCCTTGCAAGGCATCCCTATATCGCGAAATCTCTAGGTAGTGATGGGTATAATGCCCATAATGGTCGCATATGGCACACACATGATTGGTGCGTAATGATTTCCCTTGGTTGTTTGTGGCCTGTTCCTTTTTATGGGAATTCAAGGTCGCGACATTTCTTTCGGTGTGTAGAAGTGGTTTAAATTATTCTAACTCTGGGAAATATTAGTAGGATGATCTACGACATCGCAAAATGTGCAAGGTTGTAATGCCCTAGGTAACTTGGGGGTTTCGACTTTTTTCCCTTTTTTGTTATTTTTGTTGGTTGTTTTAGCTGGCGCTACTACAGGTGTTTCGTTAAATGCTATAACCTCTTGAGGGGAAATTGGGGTTATTTATATAGAGATGATGCCTGGACTTCTCAACATGGATGGGGGAACCAAATACCACATGGGTATTTGATCTGAAATGATTGTATTATTTTTGTTGTGCTAAGTGTCTTTCAGTTTTAAAAACATGTGCATAATTGGCTCATTAGTTTGCATAAGGATTAAGGAGTCATCCCATGATTTGTAGATGATTTTTAGTGAATTATAAGCATAAAATAATCATAAATAACACTAAACAACAGTGTAAAATAGAGAAATAAGTCACCACATGAAATTTACACAACAAGCATGATGAAGCAGTTCACCCCTCCTGGGCTACATCTGCTAGTCCAGTTCCTAATGGCTTGTCCATCTTTCATTATGCTCAAAATTTTGATACTACATGTAGTTAAAGTTCTGTAATGGTTGTTTTCTCTACACCAATGGCTTCAGAATGCTCCAATTAGTCAAAAATGACTCTTCATGCACCCATAATGGTCGAAAATTGAGCCTCCTACACTTTTGAATAGTATATCCTAGGAAAAATGCACTAAAAGTGGAGAAATCCAGTTAACTGGAGCTAAATCTGGGTTGGCCGCCAATTTAGGCACGCCCCTAACTTCTCCACCGAAACGGACTTCTCATTAAATGTGACGATTTGGGTAGTGGCCACATGTGCACCCCCAAACCATTAGTTACAAAACGGTTAGCGGAAACCACTCCATAACTGCGGTTTCAAATGTTTGAACTATGGTTGAATGTCGTCGGTTAGCGTTGACTGCGCGGTGGTTGGAGATGTTACTCTGTTGCCATGTGACAGACATTGCGGGGACTGCTGGCGGGTTGGGACCACCGGTGGTTCCCAACCCCCATATACATTTGTAATACACCATAAAACAAACCCACAACCTAATATTGTTAAGTAACATTGTATAGAGTAGTCAGTAAGGTGTGCGCATGCCTGGAGGGAGGTCAGGGGGTCGAGCCCTGCGACCTCTCACAAAATTTTACTATGCAGTTTCAGGGCCACGTGGCGACCTCGGGGCTGGCCACATGGTAGCCTCTCATTGGCTCTTAAACCCATACCTTCAAATAGTACAATGACACTTGTTAACCAATGATTGGTCTGGTGGAAAGAATATTTTGAGGAATATTCCCTTTTTGCTGACTCTGCATCTATTTTGCTGACTGTGCATCCTAGTCAAACTTGGTCAAACTGTCATAATTTTACCTATCTTCTATTTCGATCAGAACGTAATATCTTCCTCATACGACATCGGTTTTTCAAACTGTTCGCGGCCCTAGAATAGGAAGACGAGATATACACAACCATCCTGGTTTCAAACCAATCCTATAACTTTGAATTTTGAGAAAAATTTATGAACTCCTGATCATTCCTCCCCATTGGGAAGCTTTTGGACCCCAAATAATTGATTACCTGTTCAGTAGATGAGGGTACAACTCCCTCACCTTTCCAATCTCCATCCATTTTTCCTTGCTTGGTTTAGTGCCTTTGAGGGCAACTCGAAGGTAGTCAACACTTCCCCTCTTTGATACTCTAGTCCTCCTGTCAAGAATGGTATCTTCTTTGAGCTCATCCAGAAATTCTGGCGAGAAATCTTCAATAGAAGGTAGTTTAAAATCACTTCCTTGATCATCGATCAAAGGAGGCTCATACAAGCATAAGTTTTCAACATTAACAACTGAATACATTTGCATTTAAGAAGGCAAATCAAGTTGGAATGCAATATTACCAACTTTTTTTATGATCTTGAAAGGACCATAGTGAATGGGTTTGAAATTTTTACCTTCCCCTTGCATCCTTTCTTTGCTAATGTGCAACCATACCTCATCTCCCTCTTGAAACTTGTGATAAACCCGGTGTTTTTCATTCCTCTCTTTGTGTTTGATTTGAATTTTCTCAGGCTGTTCTTGAACTTGTTGATGTATCATATGAATTTTCTCAATGAAATTTCGAGCCTTATCAATATCACTACGGCCATTAATTGCAACATCCTTCCCAAAGATGAACTCTAACGGTGATTTTGGCAAATACCCAAAGCATACTTCAAAAGATGAGGTTTGTGTTGAAGAGTGCTTTGCCTGATTGTAAGCGTGTTGAATATAATGTAGTTGTTCATCCCACAAATTAGGATGTTTGTTGCAATATCATCTCAATAGATGCACAACTGTTCTGTTCACCACTTCGGATTATCCATCTGTTTGTGGATGAAAAGCGGTAATATTTTTCAATTTTGTGTCCATCATTCTCCATATATTTGACCGAAAATTCCCAATGAACTTGGAATCCTTGTCACTAACAATAGAAGTTGGCAATCCAAAATGAACTAAAACATTTTGAAAATAAAGTTCAACAGTTTGTTCAAAATTAATGGTTTTCTTACATGGCATAAGTATACACATTTTACTAAATCTATCTGCAACTACAAAAAGATAATCATGTTGCTTTCTTGACATAGGTAGACCTCCAACAAAGTCCATGGAGACACTCTCCCATGGCCTTGATGGTACCGGTAGTGGCATGTACAATCCAAAATTCCTATTACTAGGCTTACTTGTTGCACACATAGAACAACCTCTTATAAAACGTGTGTAATGTTCCCACTTAGCCTTAGCTAAGAGGAACATTCAATTTTGTTTTAATTTCTATTTCATGAATAAATGAATAAAGGAGGACATGTAAAACTCCTAAAAAGTTTGAATAAATCAATGCCCATGTGAACAAAGACAAAACAGGGCCATGTAAATAATCACTTGCAGGTGTGAAAGAGGTTTGAGCTAAAGACTGGGTCAACCTTGACCAAATCAACAACACTGTCTAGGTTCATTGCATCTCCAAAAGGGACAGCGCAGTTCTAGAAGGAAGCCTCTCATGTGAAAAGGGCTAACTCACCAAGGTGGTTTAGGGTTTGAAAAACATTTCTCATCTTATAAAAGGAAAATGAGGGCAACAAGAGAATGTTGTTGATTGATCATATTTCTAAGTATTTGTCTGCTTAGACAAATACCATTCTCTGCTGTTTAGTGGAGGATCGTATTTGGAATTCCTATGCAGGGATTTCACCTCTTCTTTTGAGGATTCTTAGAGGAGTGTTTGCTGAATTGAACCATTATCAGGCTTGAGGCCAAGCTCTACTTTCATTAGCAGTGCTGATCCATTGAGGGTTTTGCTGCTTCTGCAAGCTGTAGCAAGTGGGAGTCTAGATCTACAGAGATCTAGCGTATTTTTGAGAGCCTCTTCTCATGAAGTGGGTCCTTTGACCTCCTGGAAGAGTGTATTATTTATTTTTACTTCAGATCTACAATTTTACATTAGTTTTCTATGTCATTTGAGCTACAACGCTGTTCCTATGAGTAGACTGCGTTATTTCTGTATGAGGGTTTTCATGGTGCCTTGCTCATAGTTTAGATCAGAGATCTCTAGTGCTGGGCTTTGCCTTCCACTTGGTGATCCATGGATTAGCTAGCTGATCCATGTTCTATTTAGATCTGATCCATTGTAATGAAACATTATGTTCAGAAATTTACTGCAGCAGTGTACAGCTCTGCAACTTGTTTCTCAGATCTACTCTTGTTCATGCATGCTTTTGTCAAAATTCCAAGGGGGTCTTGAAGAGAAAACTATATAGTTTCCAGATCTGAAATAGATCTGATATTTTGTCCACATATCTGCCCTAGATCTGAGTTGTAACTTCCAACTGCTGAAGCTCCTTAAAAATAACGCTGTTGAGCCAATTTCTGCAAATGTACATGTGTTATAGCTCTCTTTTCTGAAGATTCTTGCTGTATTGTCTCATGCATTCTACTGTAGAGTGAAAAAGCTTAATCCTAATGCTGATTTGCTGTCGTATTACTGAAATATAAACCTCCTTTCTGATCTCCACTGAACATTTGATAAAACTGTGCAATTTCTAAAGCAGTGTTTGGCTGCAGCCTTCCTCTTTGGGTGTTTTTTAGCTAGTCTAGTTTTTGGGAGATCTGTTTAATGTATCTAAACTGATTTTTTATAGATGAAATTCAATATATAAGTCCCATAAAACATAAATGAGAGGAAAAAAATCATGATATGTGTTATTTTTGTACAATTTTACTTATACATTGTTTCTCTTGAGCACCTTGTTGAAATTCCTGAAAAAGGAACATTACAGTGGTATCAGAGCTCCACTCTTGACACAACCTGTGCTTTCTTTGGAGCACCAATCATGCTGCATTACGAAGAAGATGATACTCTCACTGAGAGGGAGAGGAGGTACCAAAATAGAAGTCATAAAAAGTATGACTACACCACTAATGACCCTGATAAGGGTCAAGACAAGGGGAAAGCCCCTGAATCTATGAATGATAAGGAAGCAGAGGAGTTTGCAAAAAATATCTTGGAAACCATGCAAGATCTGGCCAAGGAGATAAAAGATATGAGGGTGGATAGAATGAGGGAATATCTTGGGAGATACCATCAAGGATAAAGTTCTGACATGTCTCATTATGGGACTGGTCAACCTGTGAGCTTGCCACAAGCTCCACAAGCTCCACAGGCCTCACAACGCTCTACTATGCCTACCTTCTTGGCTGCAGAGAATTAAGGACTGCAAGAGCCAACCTCCCTGGAATATGACTCTCAGAGTCAGATATTCAAGGATAACTTGAGTTTCCAAGACTTTTTCCATCTCAAGGATCAGAGGAGACCATGGAAATAGTATAGAGATGGTGGTTTCTTTCATGGGAGACACCAAACTATGGGCAGATTTTTTTTTCCCAAGTTCGATGGACCATCCTCTTTTTCTGCCAAAGCATGGGTGGAAAAGCTGGATATCTATTTCCAGTTGAACAAAGTCCGCGAAGTAGAAGCCATCAAGATTGCTGTGCTGCACTTTGAGGGTGAAGCCCACAATTGGTGGTTCCATTGGCTATCTACATTGGGACACAACAATGTGTCTACCTATGCTGAGTTCATTAGAATATTGGTGGAGAGATTTGATTGGAAGGATCCCGAGGCACCTTTCATAAGCCTTGCAAAGTTGAAGCAGACAGGAGATGCAGAGGCCTATATCTCTGAGTTCCTGAGATTATCAGTCATGGTCCCTGATCTATCTGTAGCAAGGAGAGTCTACATGTTCATTGATAGCCTGGAGGAACCTTTGCATGGGTTGGTTAAGTCTACCAAGCCCATCACTTTGCATGATGCCATTGAGAGAGCTAGAGATCTCCAAGATGCCTTGCCAAGAGCAAAGGAAACTTTCCAAAGCAAAGCCCCTCACTCTTCTAAGGGGAAAGAAGGGAAAGCTGCTCCACCCAAGGAGAGATCACTGAAGAAACCTCTTGACATTGATCTCCGGAGGGAATTGAGGAAGAAAATATTGTGTTTCACTTGCCAAGAGCCATGGGTACCGGGACATAGATGTGCTGCTGGAAGGGCACACTGTATAAAAGTCTTCTCAGATTTTGAGGAGGAAGATGGGAATGATGGACCTAGGAGGGGTCATAGCGCTAGTGATGATGAGGATGAAGATAAATCACCATCCAGAGATGAAGAGGGAGCCTTTGCTCCAACAAGTGGGACTCTTGCCTCTTTGAGAGGAGTGCCTAAGTACTTTACTCTAAGAGTACAAGGCTCCGTCATGAACCATAGAGTGTCTATTCTGATTGACAGTGGGGAAACGCACAACTTTATTGATGCTTACCTTGTGTAGAGGAGAGGAATCCCCACTGAAAATTTTGATGGGTTTTCTATTTTGGTCCCAGGAGATAGAACCATGCAATGCATGCAAAATATTCCATCACTTTTTTTCACTATGGGATCCTACACCTTGGTGGACCACTTCTTTGTAGTTGACATACCAGACACCAATATCATCTTGGGTGTCCAGTGGTTGATTACCTTGGGGAAGGTTACCACTGATTTGAAAGCCTTGCAGATGGAGTGGGTGGACTTAAAGAGTGGGAAACCACAAATAATTCAAGGCATGCACACTTATCCTGCACCTAATGTTTCCACACAAACAACAGAGATGGATTTGCGTAGTGGAAGCAAGGATCTCACAGTTCCTTCTCTCATGTTTATGAGAATGCTGCAAGGAACATTCCTACCTCATGGCAAGCCACTTGGATTGTCATTAGATTCTAATCCTGTGGGGGAAGCCTCACAAAGTGCTGCTCCAAATATAGATCAAGTAAGGATTGGAGCAATGAGAGAGCAAGATACAGCGCTGTGGGAGGAAGGAAAGGGGAGGATCAGCCTCCCAACAAATTTTTTTGGCATGTGTGATGTCAAAGAAGCAATCAGCAACAAGGAAAGCACCACCATAAATGTATCAGTAGCACTGTAATTGTTGAGCTGTGTGGATCCATATTGGAGATCTCAGCTCCTTGTGGAGTACTCCAAAGATCTTCACACCGGGATAATATTAGATGGCATGAAGCAAGGGGGAGGCTATTTGGTCCATGAACGGGTCATCTATCATCTTGGTAAAGTATTCTTGTCTCAAGCCTCCAAGATTAAGCAAGAGATACTACAAAGAGCACACAAAGAGTTCCTTTCCAGCTATATGCAGTCAACAAATATCTACACCCTAATCATGAGAGGTTTTGATTGGGAGGGTATGAAGGAGGAACTACATTAGCACTATTATTGGAAGGAACTACATTAGCACTTACAAGAGTGAAATAGTTATGAGGAGTTGGGATAGACAAAGGACTATATGCAGGAGTCATTTCAACCATCTCTTCCTTCTCTTAAAAGAGGAGAAATGCCCATGCCCAACTCCATGTGTGTGGGAGACTTGAATGGTAAAGAGTCTAATATTATGGAGCATGTTTATTTTTCTGATTTGACATATTCTCTTACCATGTGTATGCAGGCCATGGCTCCTATAAGGAGTGATATTACATGTAGATCTCATGGCATTGGTGAGGCCAATAAAAATTCTAAATCTGGTCACTCCCTTGAGGTGCAAAGGGAGATTCACTTTCATGATGGGTGCTTTCCAAAGGCACCTAACTTGGGTATCACTTTTAGCCATGTCAAAGTGACCCATGCAGCAAAAGTGTGGTGGGAGTACCACTTACCACACTCAGATATACTCAATACAAGGAGTGCATTGCGTTGGTATCTTATGTGGGATTGTGACCCACCTCCTCAAGTACAAATTTCAGTTTGCATATATGTCATTTTTCTTCCATACATAGATGATATATTGATATTGTTTATGGGTTTGTATGGGAAAAGAGTGGGCAGTGTGTATGTACCACATGGGATAGAACTTCATCTTGTACTTCATGATACATGTTTTAGATGTGACATTGCTTCACCCATGTTTATTTCTGTTGATTTTTACACTCCTGAAGGGATGGACTATGCCCCTATCATGTTAGCATTGGAGGAGAAATTTTTGATGTATTGGCTTAATGAGCACTTGGCCCATGATGGAAGCTTGATCCTTGATGGTGCCATCAATGAAGAAGGAGAAGAACTACAACTCTTACCCTATCAGTTGCTTGGGGACAAGCAACATTTTGGAGGGGAGGACTGTAATGTTCCCACTTAGCCTTAGCTAAGAGGAACATTCAATTTTGTTTTAATTTCTGTTTCATGAATAAATAAATAAAGGAGGACATGTAAAAATCCTAAAAAGTATGAATAAATAAATTCCCATGTGAACAAAGACAAATCAGGGCCATGTAAATAATCACTTGCAGGTGTGAAAGAGGTTTGAGCTAAAGATTGGGTCAACCTTGACCAAATCAACAACGCTGTCTAGGTTCATTGCATCTCCAAAAGTGACAATGCAATTATAGAAGGAAGCCTATCATGTGAAAATGGATAACTCATCAAGGTGGTTTAGGGTTTGCAAAAGCTTTCTCATCTTATAAAAGGAAAAGGAGGGCAGCAAGAGAAGGTTGTTGATTGATCATATTTCTGAGTATTTTTCTACTTAGACAAATACCATTCTCTGTTGTTTAGTGGAGGATTGTATTTGGAATTCCTATGCAGGGATTTCACCTCTTCCTTTGAGGATTCTTGGAGGAGTGTTTACTGAATTGAACCACTATCAGGCTTGAGGCCAAGCTCTACTTTCATTAGCAGCGCTGATCCATTGAGGGTTTTGCTGCTTCTGCAAGCTGCAGTAAGTGGGAGTCTAGATCTGCAGAGATCTAGTGTATTTTTGAGAGCCTCTTCTCATGGAGTGGGTCCTTTGACCTCATGGAAGAGTGTCTCATTTCTTTGTATTTCAGATCTGAATTTTATATTAGTTTTCTATGTGATTTGAGCTACAACGTTGTTCCTATGAGTAGACTGCGTTATTTCTGTATGAGGGTTTTCATGGTGCCTTGCTCATAGTTTAGATCAGAGATCTCTAGTGCTGGGCTTTGCCTTCCACTTGGTGATCCATGGATTAGCTAGCTGATCCATGTTCTATTTAGATCTGATCCATTGTAATGAAATGTTATGTTCAGAAATTTACTGCAGCATTTTACATCTCTGCAACTTGTTTCTCAGATCTACTTTTGTTCATGCATGCTTTTGTCAAAATTCCAAGGGGATCTTGAAGAGAAAACTATATAGTTTCCAGATCTGAAATAGATCTGATGTTTTGTCCACAGATCCACCCTAGATCTGATTTGTAACTTCCAATTGCTGAAGCTCCTTAAAAATAACGCTGTTGAGCCAATTTCTGCAAATGTACATGTGTTATAGCTCTCTTTTCTGAAGATTCTTGTTGTATTGTCTCATGCATTCTACTGTAGAGTGAAAGAGCTTAATCCTAATGCTGATTTGCTACTGTATTACTGAAATATAAACCTCCTTGCTGATCTTCATTGAACATCTGATAAAACTACACAATTTCTGAAGCAGTGTTTGCATTTGGCTGCAACCTTCCTCTTTGGGTGCTTTTTAGCTAGTCTAGTTTTGGGAGATCTGTTTAATGTATATAAACTGATTTTTTTAGATGAAATTCCATAGATAAGTCCCATACAACACAAATAAGAGGAACCAAGTCCTGATCTACGTTATTTTTTCACAATTTTACTTCTACATCGTTTCTCTTGAGCACCTTGTTGAAATTCTTGACAAATGAACATTACAACGTGACACTATCTATCATGCGAGGCCAATAAAAATACCTCTGTAGATGCACCACTATTTTTCTTACCCCAAATTTTCCAGAAATAAGAGAATAATGAGCTTCTCTCATGACACTTAGCCTCTATCCTTGTGGAATACATAGCTTTCCCAAATGAAACAATTGTTAAGCATGTGATAATCTTCTTCTTCAACTTGATTCCCTTCACTCAAACTAGCATACACATCTTGGAAATCAATGTCATGTGCATATTGTTCTATGTAACTCTCATGTAAAACAGAATCATTTTTGAGTAAAGTAGAAGCACTAATGATTGGTCTCGAAAGCATATCTGCAATTTTATTGAATATACCTTTTTTGTACCTTATAACCAAGTGAAATTGTTGAATAAATCCCATACGCCTGAAATTTCATGATTGTTGCAATTTTGTTTGTGACTGCAAGTACTGTAAGGGTTGTGTTAGGTCCCTCTAATTTGGCAGACTGACAAGACCAAATTGACAAGGGTAACATCAAACCAAATTTGGAGTCCTAGGACCTAGCCTTCCTAGACTCATAGAGGGCTCTCTCTATATTTGATAAAAGATATGACTTGTTTGTTTTTTAGGATGATGATTTTAGGCTAGTTATAATGATAGGGTTTGTTTGTTTTGTTATGTTTGGTTGGGTAGGTTGTCAAGAAGAATAGTTAGAGTAAGAGAAATTCAAACCATTGGGCTATGGGGTCTGTGAAAGGCTTGAAAAGTACAACAATAGATCAAAGGTGTTTCACAGGGAAAATTAACAAAGCCAAATGGATCTTAATAGCTTAGGTGAGTGTGAAATAAAAATTAAATTGTGAATTTAGTAGGTTTAAAGGGTAGTTAAGAATCCTTTAACATGTATTATAACAAGAAGAGTCTTTAAGAGCACTATGCATTAAGAAAGAATCAAAGGACAGGGCGCACCATAAACTTCTTTGACCAAACTTATCCAAGTAAAATTTAAAACAACAATTTAGCTAACCCTAGAGAGCATGGAACTCCTAAATTCTCTAGTTATTCACTTTCAGAGAAAGAAAACATTCAAGATAACACATTAGTAATGATTAAAGAGCAGGGAACTCATAAATTCCTTAATCAAACTATAAAAGACCTTCAAAGTGACTATTCAAGATGGACTAAAGGACAAGGCAAACCATAAACTTCTTCAGCCAAACCCTAATTAGTAAACTTCAAAGAAAAGGCCTTAAAAACAATGTTTTAAACTACACCAAAGGACAGGGCATACCATAAAATTCTTTGGCTTGAATCCATTAAATTATTTTCAAGACAACAAGCTAAGTGGAACCAGAGAGCAACTAAGAATTCTCTAATCAGACTCAATAGAGGAAAACATTAGAGCAATAGAAGCAGACAGACTTAAGGTGCCTCTAACATCATATCTTAGCCTAATTTTTCTATTATATTGCAAGAGAAAACATGAAACAATCATGGAAAACATAAGCAAACAAATGCGAGATAAGACAACATCACCATTCAACAAAGTTCATGAATCCTATAAATGTGCTTGCCCCATTGTCATTCAATTCAAAACAATCATAAAGCTCCAAAGCCAATTTCTTCACAACTCCAAGTCTATGTATATTGAGCTCAAAAATCAATCAACAACATAATGAAGCTTACATGCAGTATTTAATTGCAAAATGATGAAGAAAACCCTAGCTAGGGTTCCAAAATGTCATTTATTACATAGTTAAGGCACTTTGACCTTTGAGACCATGCAAGGCCCAAGGCAAAAATATCTTAACTCATTTATGGAAAAAATAACTTCTAACATAACTATTTGAGCTAATTTCGAGAAAAAATTGAATTTAAGGCCTCAAAATATCTTTTGCAATAAATCCTCGCAAGGGCGCAACTCCAAGGTACAGGGGCGAACGCCAAGACTGGAAAAATTGCCTATTTTTCAACTGAGTTTTGGAGGCCTTCCCGGTGTCAAAATGAGCTCCATGATAGCTCATTGGAAAGACCGTCCTGTCGAGTTTCTAGATCTTCCTTTAGTTTCCATATTTGTGCCCATTTTCCTTGCCAAAAATACATTCTCCCAAGGCTGCTAAGGGCAGAGCGCCAGTGATGAAAAAAGGGTAGAAAGGTGTTTTTAGGTGGTTTTTGCCCCTTTTGAGGGACCAGTTCTGCTCCAAATGACCTAAAATTTCCTAAGGATGATGTCCTTGGCATGAGGAACATGAGGATGCAATCCATTTTTTTATTTAAGTGCCCCAAAAAAGAGCGCAACACCAGTGGAGTTGCACGTTTGGCCCTTTTTCTGCAAGCCAAACTGTCAAATATAAAAAATGTGCACCAAGTGCCAAAATTTGGAATTTACCTTGCTGATAATGATTTGGATGCTTGGAGGGATAAATAAGCAAGGATATCTAGTTTTTCCTTCTCCTTTGCCTCATTTAGGGCTTGAATCTTTGCAAGGGTGCTTTTGAGCTTGTCCCTTCCAATTATGTTCTTCATGGCATAATGCTTTGCCATCTTCTTCTGCATATCAATTTCTCTTTTAGATTTCTCAAGTTGACCCTCTAGGTGCAGGTTTTCCCTCTCTAGCCAAGATTCTCTATCATAGCTAATTTCCATGGCAAGCAACTCACTTGGAGTGAGCTGCTCTGCCAATTCTGTCTCTTTCTCTCTTTCTCGGGCTAAAGCCTTCTTCAACCCAATTGTCCTTGGCCTCTTCCTAGGAAGCTATTCTTCCTCATCTTCATTGTAATCAAAAGTGCCCAAGGTCTCATATAGCATAGCCTTGGCATTTCTGGCCTCTTTCCGAGCTCTGATTGCCCTGACCTCACTGATGGATTTCTCTGTCTCTAACTGCTAGTTTTATAACTCAAGGAAGTTGTTCACATTCTTTGCCCTACCAAGATTAGCTTGTAGCTCACTACTCTGGGCATCCTTGCTTTTTACGAGCATATTTTTGATCCTATCCTCATCATGGCTGCATATCTATCAAGAAGATGTGAAAAAGGAAAGATGGACTTGTGGTGATCTTTATACCTAGGTTTTAGATATGGCTCTTAGTAACTCATGTCTAGGTTTGCTTGCTTGAACCACTTTTATCCCACACTTGGTATTCCTGTAGCATTTGCAATGGAATCTGTAGACAACTCAAAGGTAAACCCAAAAGTATTAACTCATTTGTCATGCAAATTGATAATGAAGAGTCTTGTTAGCTCAGGGTGGTTTTGTACTTGCTGCACCTTCTCACAAAATTCAAAGCAGCCTAAATGTTTGAAGCATGAAACAGTAAGGGGAGATGCCATGAGTTCCCTAGTATTGAGGGGTTCAAATATATTTATCTTTCCTCCTTTATGATCATGACTCCTTGGAATTTATGCCTCAACACCACTGCCACTATCTCCTTACTCTGACGTTGTAAACTCTGTTTTGGAAGCTCTAGGGCTGATGTGAAATGAGATGAAGGGAGGGTAATGAAATGGCAGTTTTCCAAGTGAAGGGATTGAGTGTATGAAGGGAATGGATGTTGTGACAAGCTTAGATGAATAAAAACCCTAAAATAGTGTAATTACCCTTGTATATGACTGTTTTTATTCAAAGAGGATGAAATTGAAATGAAGCAGTGATTTCGAGCTAGATCTTAGGGTTTGCTTTAGGGTTTCTTTTCCATTTAATTAAGA